>CAJUYI010007513.1:301-12056 GCA_910591695.1 Galerucella pusilla
CGTAGTGGTTGAAATACCTATACCTTTTCCACACCCATCTTTCAGTTATATATATATATATATATATATATATATATATATTATTACTCATATATCCCTCCAGCGCAGTTGCCACATTGTGGAGGGTACTACGTGTTATTTTTGCTTTTTAATTATATTTATTAAAATTATCGAATAAGTTATTTTTGAAACTAGTGAGTGCGCTCATATATTTTAAGTATTTCGGATCATTTATCAGTATAACGGTAAAATAAAAGCTTCACAGTTGAATTTAAGGTTATTTGATTTTTATTTTCAAATATTTTGGTATTTCACTAAAATTGAGTAATTGACCAAAAAAATCACAAAAATATGGACATTGGTACTTTCATATATGATGTATATAATAAATATATAAATAATGTCCGACGAGGGGAAGATTGAAAATGAGGTGGGGGGCTATGGAGTAGGTAGAGTTAATATTGGTGTTACAGTTTTTCATAATATTTGTAATTATAGATTTTTAACAGAAATAAAAAACACATTCTTAAAAATTAGGAGTTTTTTTTTAAATTAACAATTTTTTTAAAAGAAAAATTAAACTTCAAACCACAAGATAAAAAGTACGTATATTATTTTTTCTTTGTTCTCAATAAATGCTGAATCTTCGATTTGACAACTGCTATACTTCGTTGAAGTTTATTAATTTGAATAAACTCTCTTATCTTTTCACCAGAAGGGTACGAATTGTGATCCATATCACTTTTAAAATACATGTTAATCAATTGTACTTCTTCTGATGTCCAGCCTAAAATTTTAAAAAAAAATCACATAAATTTATCAATTGACAATTTAATTTCTTTAGTTGTTTCTATTTATGTTTTGAAAATATGCTTCACCTTTTCTAACATTCTGTTTGGTCTTCTTCAGTGACACGTTACAACTATCAGAAAATTTCCGGCGTCTTTTGGCTAGAGTCATATCGTCGTCGCTATGCGCTTTATCTGAAAACAAAAATAGATTAACTTGAATTTATTGGCATCATCTGGTTAAGGCATTTTTTGATTCACTTAATTCATGTATTCACCATTTGATGAACTAATTTTATTTTCCATTTCTTGTATCTCTTCCTGCTCTTCATTACCATTGTCATCGTCTACGCATTCATCTGGCGCCAGTTCAATTTCAGAAAGGGTTTTTCCCTTGAACTCTGTAGGAATTCCTTTCTCCATCATAATTAGTAGCTTCACTACTCTCGCCGTTTGAAAAACATCAACAGGTAACCTAAAATACATACATACCATCAAATACGTGCAGCAGTATCGACTAGACTAATGTGTGGAGTGAATGAGAAGAAGCAGTTTATTCGAATGATGGGACAAACAGCCCAGGAGATCAAAGGGCCCCGTTCTGGAACCTCTGAGAAGAGGAAAGCAAAAATTGTCCCTGAAGGATCCAGTAGCAGAGAAAGCCTTAGAAGATTAAAAACACGGACACGATCCTTTATTATTATGTAAGGAATCTACCTCACGACCTTTAGCATGCGCACATAATTTTTTTTAGTGTGAGGTAGGTATGAATCGGTATGTGTATATGAGGGTGTGCTATACTTATAAAACTCTTCATGAGTTTTTTCGGTATGTCCCATGAATTTGGAAAACTGCTTGCAATCCGCTTTGGACATACTGAGAATCTGCATTGCCGTAGCAATATGTTTTCGCAGCTTATTGCTTGAAATCGCTTGAGGATTGTCCAAGTTAAATCTGGTTGTCAAGTTTCTAATAGCAACATCTCCTTGTGCCCATTTCAAGGTACTATTTGGCAAGGCAAAAACGTATCTATTTTCAGAGGAAATGTATTTTCCCCGATGTAATAGCATCAAATCCACAAAATTTTGTAAAAGGGGGGGAACTAAAATGACAACAGCACGAGAACCTTTCCCTCCATTGACAACGCGCTTATATTGTTTGGTTAAAACTCTTTCACTTTCAGATAATGTAGCTTCAAAATCCTGGAAATTAGTTTTTTTATCCGACTGGTAATCTTCTACTTTCAGGTATTGAACATCTCCAATTCTTCGTCTATTAAATAAAATTAATAAAGCAAGAGTGCATTGTACTAACATTTTATAAGTTTGCTCAGAATCATTTTTTTCCAAAAACTGTCTTTCGCATTCTTTGGCATAATCAAGTACACCTTCTTTGAATTTTTTGACATCACTAATTAAGGGCACCAAAAGAGGTTTCCTCCAACGTTTCTCATTAAGATCTTTATTCGCTATAGATGAAATTTCTTTATTCCATCTAGCTTCAACTAGGTTTTTGAAATTTTTTACATTTCGATGCCATTCTTTAGCCATTTCTTGAGATTCAGACTGAAACCCTTTGCTACCCCTTATTATTAAGTGAATTAATTCTTCAGAAATAAGTTTTAAGGTGGTTCCAGTGTGCATGGCCAAGCTTGGTGTTTTATAGGTCTTATTATTTGGATCATATCCGCATAACTGCCTTGTAGCTGATACAACAGTATCGAAATTTTTTGGATGAAGAATGTCCTTAAAAGAAATGCTATTGTCACTTACAATGCTTCTATACATCAATAGTAAACGGGCTAACTCCCGCAATTTATTGCTGCAAGAGTATTCTCTCCTCTCTCTTTTTTGTGATTTCAAATAGGTTTCTCCATAGTGCACAATTAATAGATCTTTTTTAGCAACAAACGATATTTCGTCTGCTCTCATCATATTAAATACCTAAAAGTAGAGTTGTATCAAAAAGAGACAAATATGTTCAAATAGCTACGCAAAATGGTAGAATTTTTGTATTCCATTTTTGTTCAACAAGGCCTAAAAAATTATAATGTATTTTCGTCAATACAAAAAGATCAACGGTATAGCAAGTGATCCTTTTAGCCGACTTTTGGCAAAAAATAACAGGATCCAAATATGTACACCATAAAACATATTTCAATAAATAAAAAATACATACCTCGTTTCTTATTTCTAATTTAGAAATAACGTCCGTTGAATCTAAGGCACACGCAACTTTTGTTTGCGAAAAAGAAGCAACATTGACTTTCTTATGTTTATCCGGTTCTTTATTGCTAGTGCATTGTTTTACGTGGCGGTTTAAATAACTTTTGGAAAATATTCCTTTGCAGTAAATGCATGGATAATAAACAACATCTTTGGGTTCGGTTAATTGCTTCTTAGGTCTGATTTCTCCATTCAAATACAGGTCAAAATTAGAATCGTTTCTCAATTTTTCCAGAGCGAATTTCCTTTCTTTACTCTTTTTGGGGAATGAAATTGCATCTTGAGCTTCCCTCTCCTGATTGTGTCTTCTTTGTAAATGACGAACAAAGTTTCTGGATGACACCTCTTCCTCACAAAATTTACATCGAAATTGCTTATTACGATAATCTTTTTTTTTTCTAAAATAGTGGAATGAATAATAATTTAAAATTGAAGGCCAGAACTAATACAACAAAATTTAATGAACGTGGAAAATTTGATTAATAACCTGTTCTTGGATTCTTTCAATGACTGACTTCACTGGTGGTACTATATTAACAGCTGTTACATAAACAGGGGGAACCATGATGTCATCCGACTTCACTGAACCACTCTCTTCTGACTCTGTTTCTGTACATTCATATTCATCTATTTTAAAATCTTCATCTCTACTGTTATCTTCCACACTTTCATACTCATCATGGCTACAGTGGTCTGTATCATCATGCTTTGTTGAAATTATACTATCCTGTCCTTTTATCTCGTTACTAGATGTGGTGCTAGTATTTTTCTTACAAGAATCTTGTAACTTAAAAATATAAATGCATACATTTTGATGTTTATAAAGGACATGTGAACGATTTTAAATGCACATTGATCTTCTAAAACATTTTATTGATATCACATTGTACCTGATCACCAGGAGAATAATTATTTGCTAGACTAGGCCGTCAATATACTATCAATATTACAATAATTATAACAAATATAAGGTAGTAGCGTAGTCAAAGAACACAAAAATGCCGCTAAAAATACAAAAAAATTGAAAATTCAAAATTGAGTATTGAAAACGGTTGTGATTAACATGAGAAAAACTTTACGATGCTAGGCATGTGATTTTCAGGAAAATCGTCGAGTGAAAATTATTGTTTTTGTTTTTCACTCCAATTGTTTAAATAATGAAAGCACAGAAAAATGTTCAAATAAAAAATAAGTCGATTTAAATTTTCAAGTTTTTTCTATTTTTTGACTAGGCTATAGGTAGGTAATATGAAAATATGATTATACCATATATACAGAGTGTTTCATCAAGAATTGTCCATATAGTAACTGGAGAAACTTTAACACAAAATATGAAGATTCAAGCCACAACATTTAAATAAAATATTCCTCCTAACCGAGATATGGGGGGTTTTATTTTACATATTTTGAATGATTTCAGCCCATAGTTTTGACACCTTCCAATATTTTTGTTAATACTTGGCAAACAGTTTACATAGTTAGGTTACTAGGTGGTAAAAGATAGTTTTCCTCGATTGCCAGAGGCAATCTATCTCTATCTATCTCTACAATCTACGCCACTGTCGTAATAATCGTTTCAGCATGTGTTTTTGATTCATCGTAACTTTCTATGTAAATATCATCCTCCTGTCTCAATGCGATAAAGTGAGTAGTTTTCGAATTATTTGTATTCAAAGGTAATGTTTAAAATATCCAATTTTGCTTTATTGCTTATTTCATATGAGTGTCGTTGATAATTTAACCACCTTGATGATTAAATTTGTTAATTCTAGTCGTGAATTCACATGGGTCAATAACTATTTCACTCTTTGCCAAGTATGAACAAAAAATATTGGATGGTGTCAAAACTATGGGCTAGAATTTTAGAATATATCTCGGTTAGAAGGAATATATTTTATTAAAATGTTTTGACTCAAATCTTCATATTTTGTGCTAATGTTTCTCTACTTACTATATGGACAATTCTTAATGAAACACCCTGTATACGTAATTTCAATACAAAAACATTGAAATAAACGAATAATCATTCCAAAGCGCAAGTCTTTATTGCTGAATTCAAAGTTACGGTGAAGCCGTTATAAGTAGGTTAGGTTAGGTTATAAATGAATAATTTATATAATCTACAAAGCATATCACATATCACTTTGTCAATGAATATAGACTCGACAAAATTAAAATCATCCATTAGCCCGGATAATAGTTCATGCAATCTAAAACATGAAAATACCGAATTTCGTTCACATTTTTACGTACTCCAAGAACAGACGCAAAAGTTAAGAATGTTTTTTTTGGCATAAGTTACAATATATAATGAATTAAATATTTTACTAAGCGTCAATTTGCATTTAAAATCCGCTGTCTCTGTTTATTTTTGAGAATTTCCATGCTGAAAATTTTATTTACCTGTTTCTCATTTTTTGTTTGGTAATATTCAGGTGATTTTCTATTCATGTTGACAGTTGTAGCACTGTAAACACTTTCATCCATATTTCCTCGAAAATACCAATTTTTATTTGTTGAAACAGTATTGTGTTTTGATGCATTTTCAGAATTATTTAACCAGTTAAAAACTTTATCAAAACTTTCATCATTGCTTGTGATACGGACGTCAATGCCTCGATTTTCCATGAAATCCAAAGAACAATAATTCTTGCCTAAGTTAGAAGTTTCGATATTATTTTCAGTTGTGTTATCATCGATGGTAGGAAGATTTTCTGTAAAACCGATTTTATTTGGTACTGATACGGGTCCACTACAGTAATAGTCTTCAATATTGAAAGAAGTATCCAGCCCCTGAAAATGAATCTTTTAAACCGACCCCAATAATATTTCTTTGTTCTAGAAATATTCACTATGATTTAGGTACTTGGATTAATAAAAAATCACCATTGATTTTTATTACAATAATATGCTGATAAAAATTATTCTGCTAATGCACATTTGTTTATAATAAATTCATGTTCTACCTTATCAATGTCTTCGCAACTTCCAATTTCTGTTTCTGAAATATAACTACATTTGCAATCATCTAAGCCGGAACAATCTAAAAAACGGTGCCGATGAATACACAATAGTGGAGCTACTTTTGAATTTGTAGTTTATAATACGGAATTTAAATTTTATTTAATAACTACAATATTAGACATATTTCTGTATTAAAATATTAATAATGTTACGCGAGCTGCTGCATTAATGTGCTCAATTGGTGCCCCCAGTGAAATTCCCATATGATACGACTATGGCTCCTCCGCCGTATTTTCAAGAATGATCTGGAAAACGTAACATCTAGAAAAACCCGGCGCATCCACCAAAACTTCGAGTTCGAGAAGTCTCTAGAATAAGTCGTGCGAGTATAAATAGGCGACGAGCATTGCAGCGAAGTCAGTTAGTCAGTTAGTGTCGATACTGAAAGAAAGCAATCGCGCCTCGATAAAGTGTTTATTAAGTGACTCTCATATAAATTATAGTTAGTGTGTTATATAAATTATTAAATAAGGACTGTACTTTAATATAAATCTGTAAATATAAATTAATTGTAAATATAAATTATAATAAACGTTACAATAATTTAGTACTTTGTATTTTTGCTTGAGTTTATATTGTACAAGATGAATAAAATTGTTGGAATTATTATAATATATATATTAGTACATTATGAGCTGAAGTTCTACAGGATTGGATGGAAAATCGAAATTTCTTCCAGACTACCTGGCTTAATAAGTTGTATTCGAATAAATAACTCACTTATTATTAGTATGACATAATAAACATAATAAATCGCACTTACTTTTTTTACGAGCTAATGCAACAAGTAATCGGCTTCTTGAAGTCATGTTTACCAGTAAACTAACTCGCTGTACTCACACTCAAAAGCTGTGTTGCCGAATTTCGGAGGGAACAAGATCGAGTATTTCAATCTCAGTTATATAAAACACTATGGAGGGAACATAACACATAATGTTTAACCTCCAAGTACGATTATACCGCCAACGGTGAAACGTTCAACTAATCCACGCACTTTCAAGGTAAACCCATGTAAACCACCCTCCACAACATTTTTCTACAGCTGGTTGGTAGGAGGTTGAGTAACTGTTTGAATTCAAATTTAACGCTGAACGTTGTTCCCTCCAAAACCGGAGGGAAGTTGGTTATATAAGAGGGAAGTACTATGCGTATATCTGTATTTTTGAGGGAAGACCGTCTTGGTTATATATATATATATACATTCACGGCGTGAAGTGGCATCCGCCCATGTTAAAATCGCGGCAGCTGTGGCGTCCGCGGCACTATGGCATCCGATATACGGACGTCACAGTGCATCGAGCTCAAACATATCGCAAATGGTTCAGTGAATGCTTGGGAATCTATTGCTGATGAAATCAGTAGGACGTCACTTTGGTCGTTTTTTGTATAAACCTATACACCAAGGTTCACAGGTTCTCCGTACGCGGCGTTATAGTAGCGCACTTATATATTTATTATACATATGACGTACACTGTGACATCCTTCAGTATACATATCGAAGAACGGTATCGTTTGGCATCCGTATATGTATTTTACTTGCACAGTGGCATCCTGGCAGTGTTGCCGACTTCACTTCTGTTTATCGAAAGCTTTTAATATTGAAAGTAATGTTTTTTTCTCATTTTTGTAGTTTCAATTTTCTGAAACATTGTTGACAGTGCCCAGGATGTTAGTTATTAAATGAAAAATTATATTTCCATTCTACAATTCACTCAAAATAAAACACTAGCGATATGAAGTAAAACTACTACTCAATCAGATTACTAAGTGGGTTGTTGTGGCTGACCTAAAATATTGAATTTATACAAATTTCGGAGACTTTCTCTCAGGCACATATATCAATTATTACTAGAAAAAATGTCTTGAATAAAAGTTGTGGAGAGTAATGAAAGCTATGTACACAATATAGTTTATTTTCCCAACGCCATAGCGGTTTGATGTTGGGAAAAACTCTAGTCTGTTCATTACTACACCGCCGGTTCCAAACAGTGCAGTGCAAAAATGAAAACTATGTTCTAATATACAGGGTGTCCGATAAATGCAAACTTGAACATGTGCAAATGTTTCTACTGTTGTGATGTCTGTATACAGGGTGTCCCAGAACAACATATAATTAGTCATACAGTGTGAACTAGAGCTCAAAATAGGACGATTGATATCAACTTACCTTTATACTAAGATGCACCATGGAGCCGTGTGAGGCTGTTTAATGACTTTTTCATTATCTTGAATAATTCAAAACCCATGAAAGATTAGGCTCTGAATTTTCAAGAAAAACTTTGAAAATGAGTTTCAAAAAGAAAAGTGTGAACATGAAAATGTTCAACAAAGTCTTGAATTCACAAGAATTGCTAGACTAAGGTGTAACGCTAATAAAGATCATATTAAAAGAATGAGGGATCTGAAGAGGTAATTAATGATTTATTTTATGATCTGAAGAGGTAATTAACGAAGTTGATGTCCACTTTCAGTATAACCTGATGGATCACCGTCTTGAAAATAGTTCACTGAGTAGTCAGGAATCCATCATGACTCTGTACAATTTTTCAGATCAGTATCATCATTATAGCTCTTCTTTATCATGCGTTTTAGATAGAACATTAGACAGAATAGACAAAAAAAAATATTTAATGGAACATAAAAATCTTCATACAAAAAATAAATAAACATATTTTCTCTTTATATATAGTTTGTTCACGGAATTAATAGCCAGCCCGCTATTTTCTTATTAAATGAGCGGTCGATTTGAAATTTGGGTGATCTGTTTGGGTACATGGGATAAACATTACAGGTATTTAAACATTTAACTCAAAAAAGTTATTATCTCAAGCTATGCACATATACCTCGCATGTGCCGTGGTAGTGGTTAACATTTGCATCTCAAACACTTTGATATGCGATAAATATGAATTTTGAACTATCAACAATTCATCCCAAATTGAAAAATACCCAAAAAAACTTAGTTTCCAAACCAAGAGAAAGTAAATGAACACCATACTTAAATAAAAGTTGTAGTAATCGATGAAAGCTATGTTTCGAAAATAACTTCCAACATACAAATTTTCCAATAAATGTGTAACCTTCCAAAGCTTTTTTGAACGAAACATTCTCTATATTCTTTATTAAATGGCGCTTTTCTGCAAACTGACATGAAAGTGATCCCAAGTTTCAGTTGCCCCTGTATGGGAAAAGCACTCTTCCAAAGGAAGTCGATTAAAATAATTCAGTGTGTTTCATTTGAAAAAACATTAATTTCAGTCAGACATTTATTGAACACTGTATGTTGATAGTTATTTGTGGAAAATAGCTTCAATTTGTATTTGAGACATTTTTCCCTATCCTAAGTAGGGAAAAACAGCTATCGTCCACACACGCATCGTTAATACATTCTGTATACAGGGTAAATAATAAAACCGACAAACTCCGAATACAGATTCGTCACCCAATTTCGAAGTGAATAGTTTCTATAATGGTATACGTTCTAAAATTAATCCCCTCTGAGAAACAAGGTGTCGAAAGTACGAAAAAAATTTAGATTTAATTTTTTCTTCTTCAAAATCTCCGAAATAAGTTTTCCTAATATGGTACACTAATCAAGGTTCATCAACGTGATAATTTGAAGTTATAATTTTTCCAAGCCAATGGCGTAGTTACGATGGTAAATGGTCATATTTTCCTTCATATTGTCTTTGGTGAATGGACAAAATAGTGTTTGACATCAGTTAGGCTGATCGACACTCAATCAATAAGTCATAACATTTCGAGTGCGTAATCGTGAAGATTTCTGAGATAATTTAGAAAAATTGTAGATATGTCCTGAACAGCGACATCATTTTTTATGTGCAATAATCGCCTAATATTAATATGGATTTTTTTATTGGGGACATCCTAAAGATAGGGTGTACAAAAATAGACTAGTAGGTTTAGATCATATGAGGGAAACAATTATATACCAATCGACTCTTATTACTTCAGAAGTGTTAAATAATAGTATAGGTAAATTTTATGACAGGTTTAGTTATTGTTTGGCAAATAATGGCCAACATTTTGAACACTGAATACGATAATTTTTTATTTTCTCGTTCAGTTTACCAAGACCTGTTTATATTTGTCTTTGGATTATTTAAACATAATTTAGTATATTATTTACCATAATAATACGGACTTTCTGTACTACCAATATAGTTTTGTTTCCTGTGTGTTATTGTGTTTATATTGGTTATGACGATATTCAACTTATTGTCAACTGTAGTGGCTGTTTTAAATAGTCGTTACATTTCCTGTTTATTCTTTTCATATTTCGGCAAACTGTAGATTTTTTTATTTGTTTCTCTGGAAAATAATTCACAAACTTCTTTATATCTTCTCATGATCAACTGGGTTTGATTTGTTTCAGTTAAAAATACACGGGTTTAAAGATTAGAGCTAAATTTTCCGAACTTATACACTCCGGAGGCTGCATCGTGTTAACAAACCGAAATTTCTCCAAAAATGTGATACTTCAAGTACTATAGCATCCGATGTACTGGCTCTAGTGAGCTGAAAATCAATAGGTTCCATCTGTGGTATGTCCTGAACAATATACTATCATAAAATTGGTCACTCGTTTACACTCCGAAGACTGTATCGTGCCAACAAATCGAAATTTCCTCAAAAAAGTACCAAAAATGTAATACATCTGGATTTATAGGACCCATTTTACTGGTTCTGGTGAGCTGAAAATCAATAGGGTTCATCTGTGGGACGCCAGAAACAATATCCAATCATAAATTTGGTTACGTGTATACACTCCTGAGGCTGAATCGTGCTAACAAAGCAAAATTTATCAAAAAAAATGGCCAAAAATGTGTTATGTCAAGTACCATAGCACCAGTGGTACCGGCTCTGGTGAGCTGAAAATCAATAAGGAGTATCTGTGAGATGCCCTGAACAATATCAAATCAGAAAATTAAACACTTGTATACACTCCGGAGGCTGTATCGTGCTAACAATAGAAATTTCTCAAAAAATTACCAAAAATGTAGTACATCTGGATGCCAGAAACAATATAAAATCCTAAAATTGTTAACTTTATGCACTCCGGAGGCTGTATCGTGCTAACAAAATGATGACGACGACGATGACATACATACAGGATTTTTTTCTAAGAACCCGTTTTTCGTATTTTTCTCGCTAGAAAACGTAAAAATAACTCAAAAAAATAAAAAATTCTAACTTTTTGGGTAAACCAATACTTTTCTCGCATCGTAAATAGGGTTGGCAGAAAGATAAAATGTATTTTTATGGTATCAAATAAATTGCGCACAATTTGAAAAGGGAGTTTAAATAAATACTTAGGAATATTTAGTGGAAACAACATGTAAATATGACAATGTTATAAATTGTACTATTAGATCAGACCTGTAAACAAATTTCTAATGAACTATTTGTCATATCGCAGTGACGTCATCGAGCTCTGATTGATGTTCGCTTTCACGTGATAATGGATTATAAATAACGCAATTTAAATCCATTTCATTCAATGTAAGACGAATGAAGAAGTTCTTAAAATGTTATTTTAGGTATCTAAAAATTGTCTTTTATGTATAAAATATTGCTTCACATGAATTTCTAACAACTGTCAATATCCCTATTACTAGAATATGTGTTTCATTCTCGTCTCCCAAAAGAAAAATTTTTTTTTTATTCTGTTATTTAACGTCGGTCTATTTCTGCGA
>CAJUYI010007514.1:0-12056 GCA_910591695.1 Galerucella pusilla
TCATTAAATGTGTAATAACGGGCTTATTTTAAATGGAACACCCTGTAAAGAGATGTTTGGTATTCAATCGTGGAATACATTCAACGAATGTCCGACTCTTGAGCTGTGAGAGAAAATTGGCTAAAACTTATTATATCAATGAGTTCCCTCTGTGTTTAGGTATAGGGAACCATCATGAAACATTACTTTATTTTTTGAGTACAATCAGAAAATGTTTTCAAATATAGGGTGTTCCATAAGAAAAAATATAACTTTGATACGCCACACTTTATTGGGACATCCTGTATATTTCAAAATAATTTTAAAATGTAGCCTATATGGATATCCAAACTACTAAGGTGACAAACATTTCAAATTTCCTACCGTTTCGCCATAAACCTCCGTCCTGTTAGTCGTGATTCACCCTGTATAAGTCAATAATAATAATTTACAATAAATATTACAAAATAACTCTGTTTTAATGAACTTTAGGTATGGGGAATGCTTGAAAAAAATCAAAGTTACATAATCGAAGATTCTATTCGTTTACTAACAACGATGGCCTTCAATGTGTCTTATTGATATGATTATACTATTTTATATCGAACCCATATCACATGGTCCTACACCAAAGTTTGAATGCTCAAGATTTCGATACCAGGTTGGATTTTTGCAACTGGCTCTCACATATCATACAAGGCATTGAAGCTGCTGTTTTCTCTACCCGTAAGCGTTGATTTCATGCATTGAATACGATAGACGACATTTCGAACATCTAGGGCGTAACTAATTACGTACCCAGTTATTTATTAAAGGTTTCAATTATTCGATTTATCACAATATTTTAAAATTCGTTCTTATTGCTAGTAGCGACAGCATTACATTTAGGTAAACTAGTGGAAACCATAACATTAGTATGATAACAGTTTAAATTACTGCAGACCAATGTAAGATCATTTAATCCAGGGTGAATTTAATAATTTCTGTTAACACGAACCAGCCTTCTAGACGTTAGAAGAACAAAATCCGCCATTTACCCGTTTCTTACGATATCTCAGCAGGATAGAAAAGAGATATCGCCTTGCAGTTTGCAGTGTTTGATTAGTAATCTAGTCTACTTTTCAAAGACCTACTGGAATTTGTATGCTTCTATTTAAAATTGTTACGAGAAAACACAATATTTAAAAAAAAGAGCGCCCTCTAGAATTCATGTTATTGACTAACGGGACATTGTCGCCTGAATGGGCACCTGAAAAAGCTCAAAATAGTGGAGGAAGAAGAATGCAAATTTTGTGGAATGGAAGAAGAAACCTCCATCCACATACTTTCCAACTGCACAGCAATTCAGAATCCTAGAGCACAGCACCTAGGAGATTATTGGATAGAAGAGGAACATTTGCCTAAGTTGAAGCCTGCAGACATCCTAAAATTCCTCCGGGAAATAGAACCAAAGGAACTACTAGTTTCTGAGACTCTCCTCAGAAACTGAGTAGAACTAAGGAGGCGCAATAGATCCTTTAGGTCTCAGTGAATGTCACCCCAAAACACACACATACATACATACACCCCTTATTTGAAGCGATAGACTTAAGCTTGTCCCATTAAAAATAGGCAGAATTTGTCGAGGAATCTGATTATAATATTTATGCTCCTTAATTGGGTAAATTTCGAAAAAATTTGCATTTTAAAATTTTTACTGTCAAATACGTCCTCTAGCGGTGAGCCTACAACTCTGTAAATAATTTCCAGGTTTTTCTCGAGGTCACTTTTGTTATAATTCTTTTTTCCTGAAGCTGTACTATGAACGGTTCCCGAGATATGGCCGAGAGCCATTCTTATTGGGACGCCCAGTACATTGACCAGAAACTGTACAGCTCAATCTCCGGGAATGCATAGTTTCATATTATGACTTCGGCTGAAACTCTGATGCTAAAACTACCATGCTGTCAGGCACTCAAGGAAATCCGTTTCAAATTATTAGGACAAAATATCACCTGGAAAAGGACTCAGGCACTCAGTGATCGAAAATATAACGAGCTTTGCAAGATAAGACAACGGGGGAGAGTGGTATTGATTGAGAGCAAACTCAAGATATCACAATTGGCCACATACTGCCGAGTGAACGGATGCAATTCAATCCACGCCTTCCCAAACTTACCTAAGAGAAAATATTTTTGCATAAAAATGTTCGCACTTTCGATTTTTTCCACAATGTATGTTGTTATTTTTGTTTCAGTACTTATTGCTACTTGTAATGGTTTCGATGATAGCGTGTGCCGTCTATCAAATTTTAATTTCACTTTTGAAGGCAATCATTTTTCTGGGAGGAATGGCTGGATTTCTTGTGGCCTATATACACTATAATAAAACTTTGGAATACATTTCGTGCGTCTACAAAAACAAGTAAGTTATTACCGGTTCAACAAAACTTGTTCGAATCATGAAATTTTCATTATATATATAACAAGTTCATGTAAATTAAAATGTTGAGAGGAATTGTTTAAAAATAACTGTATTATACCAACGAACATTAACAAGACAAGAAGGGTTACTCTCCGTTGGAACTTTCATGTCCAGCTTACACAAGCGCGCCGACGATTTCGACAAAGTCCTGGAGCCGTGCACGTGCTCGTGCTTATACGAGGTTCATGCAAACCGCTAGCGATTAAAACGAATAAACGTCCACTTACCAGGGTGATTTAAAAACATCTAGCAATAATTGTTATTGTAACCTATTACGCTTAGGGCCGGTTTTACAAGAGAGATTTATACTAGGTATAGTTATTCTGGGTATAAAGTATAAATCTCTCTTGTAAAACCGGCCCTTAGTGGGAATTGAAATAAAAAAGGGAATATCGTCGGGATATTCAATTGGTGAATTATAAATTATATATATTATATTATAAATAATTATGAAACGAACTGGTACCTAGCGAAAATGAAAGTTACATCAAAAAGTAATAATGTAGTAAGCTACAGATGAGACTAGTAGGTATAAAAATTAACAATAAATTGTTTGCAAATGCCAACTTAAATAGGTATTCTAATGTAAAATGTATACACATACAGGTAATTACAGGTTGTTTCAAATCCGAGGCCATCAAAGAGTACCAACTTACCTAACAGTAAAATACGGGTACTGGTAAAAATAATTATCGCGATTCGAAAATTGTGAGAATCGATACACGAACCATCCAAAACCAAAGGCGTTTAACCAAATGAGTTAAAATTTATGAATTTCGAAAGTCTTCCATATTGAATAGCCCGTTAACAACTCAATGAAAAATTTGTTGTGAAATAAAATATACCTGCCGGTTTTCAAAGATGTTTTAAGATATTCAATTTTATGTTAGGTTTCATTGATTGTTCCGAAGAATATCTATTTTTTATATTCCGGTTCGCAAATTTAGGGCCGAATTCAGAAACGACACTACTACTACACTTCTTTTACACTCAAATCGCGACTCGTTTGAGAGTGAGTGGAACTCACCCTCAATTTTGGTATTCAAAAACCATGTAGGTTGAGTAACTCATGTGAGTAGAGATTGTAGTGCACTAGTTTCTGTTTCGAGCTGTCAACATTGTAATTTTTGGTTTATTTGAACTAAATTTGACAATTCATATTAATCATTTCACTTGTGTTTCCATTCCCCGAATATAGATAACCTCAACAATTATATTAAAAACTTTATCATTCATTCAATGAATATGAGCGAACAAAAGAAATATATAACACCAAGTGAAAAAATATATTTAACGGAGTTAGGGGCTCAATATAAAAATATTATAGAGTGTAAGAAAACGGATTTAGTGAATGCATCCGAAAAAAAGAAAACGTGAGCTATTATCACTACAAAATTCAATTCTATACCGGATCACAGAAACGTAAGTAGTATTGAATAATAGCAAATTTCATTCCCATCCAGTATTACCATGACCTAACTTTTACAAAAGTAATAATTATTGGATTTGACTTGACAGCGAACTCCACACACAACTTCAAAAAGCTTGGGAGAACATAAAATGCAGAAGGAAAAAGGAGCTGTCAAAAAAAACAGCAGAGAATGGCAACTGGCGGTGGAATTATTAAAGCACCGCCTAATGATGATGCTACCGAAGTCATCTTAGATTGTGAAGACATCGAAATAAAAGATGTCATTGATAGAGACGTGGCTATGCTAAGTCCCATATCTTTTTTCTGAATTTCAAATTTGTTAATATTCTTCCTCTGCTTTACAGATACAACAAGGAGCTCTCTTTTGAGAAAAGGGCAAAAAGGGGGTCTGCAATTTGTACTGCTGGCAGCAGGTGTAGCCCGGTTAAAAAAACTTGAGAAGCAAGATAAATAATTTCACATGATGCGAATGGAAAATGAGAGACAGTTACATGCTGTCCGGTTAGAAGCTGAAAAAGTAAAATTGGCAGCTGAAAGAATTATTTTAGAATACAACCAGAAAACAGTTCATGGAAGAATGTATATTTTTATTGAAATAATAATAAAACTTAAGTACTAGTCAATATTTCAATTCATGAAATGCCTGTGAATGAATTTGACTATTTTTACTTACCGTGGAATAGGCAAATCAGCTTCATCATCTTCGACATATTGAATAAACTCGTATAAATCAGCCATTTAAATACAATAAATTGGAAATCAATTATGAAAATCTTTATACACGTCGTTATTAATAGCTTCAAACACAAAAATATGAGGTTATGTTGATAATGTAGGGACCAACTAGTTACCCTCAAAATAAACTCATTTATACACTACAATAATAATTGTAGTATGATTTGGGTTTTTCTTGTTTCCGGATTCCAAATTGAGCATGAGTGTCGATTCGAGTACAGATTGAGTGTAAATTGAGGGTGAGTGACGTCTATGAATTCGGCCCTTAATTGTAAAATAAATCCGCAGCCTAATATATAGGTTTAAAAAATATTAATATTAATACTCTTTACAAGGATGTGTAAATAGTAAATTTTCATATAATTATCTAATGTCGCTTCAACGTTCTCGTGACAACTAATTTCATTAAAATTTTCAACAAAGATTATTTCTAGTTGTTTAACATATTCTACAATATTACTGGGAGGTACATTCAGACCTCCATAGTTTTTAGAAGTCGAATATGCTCTATGCTTTAAAAATACAGCCGCTTCTTTTGGTAATATCTTTTCATCATTATAATTTGTGCAAGCACTACAAGAGTGTTGCAGCAGACATTTCCTTAATAGATAGCCAGAAATGTAAACTATAGCATTGCCATCCGTACTTGAAAGATTTCTATAGTCGCATGTGAAAACTGTTAAAGAGCTATTATTTGTCAATATAGGTACATCGATATTTTATATTCTTCTAGCATATCAGGAGATTCATTGAGCAAAACTGTATTAATATCTCTAATCCAATTGGCACCTTCAACCTCATTAAAATATCTTAGAGAAAATAATTTCTTGAATGCCCTATAAAAATTTAATTGGGGTTGGATTTTTCGAGTTTTTGCAACAATTCCTTAAAAGACCAAAAAATGCTTCAATGCAATCCTGATTAAGGTTCCTTGTTAGAAGAAATGACTAATTCCTGCATTTTAAGGTTTCTCATAAAGACAGAGCAGAGGTAATAGTAATTTTTCAGCCATTTATAAAGTGCATAGTATTGTTTATTCATTTTTCCACGTATGTTACCTTTCCATCATTCTGTTTGCAGAACCAAACACAAAACACTAAGTACGTAAATGTTTATTTTATTTCTAAATGAAAATTCGCTCACTCAAAAAGACAACTGGTATATTTCTTAACATATCCCTACTACGGACAACCTGTTTATGCATATCGCGCGTAGGAGACTTACGGTGCTCTATATAGTTTGGCAAGTTTATCTTAAGCTACGGGGCGTCGGTAAGAGACGAGGAAAAACATGGCGTATATCTGTCAAACGTACAAATGGCGTACGGTACCTATTTTACCAAGTAAAACTGAAATTACAAAGGTAACTGACAATACGAACACCACTGGATAAATCAATATCAGTCAATTGACGAAGTGAGAGGGAAGAACATACGCACGCGCTTGTCAATAAGAAGTCACCTGGTCGATAGAAATCACCAATTATGTAATCAGATGGTGTGGTCATTATGGTTTTCGTACAACGTTGCCAGAGCTTTAAGAATCCCATAACAAATTTGGAAAAGTGTTCCTTTTAATATTTATAAATTGGAAAATAATGTCAATAGAATAAATCCAAGAAAACAAGCACATTATAAAATGAACGTTCAATCATATTTTTAATATTGTTAATAATAAAAAGACCCATTTATAATTATTATCACTACATAATCAGTTCTTCTATTTTTGTATAGTTAAACGTGGCAATGTCGAATGTTTTCGACTGCATTCCTTTCACGGTTTCAGATAAACTTGCCAAAGTATACATAGTATCATCCGATATTCGAGCGAGATAGGCATAACGAGGGGGAGGAGCTCAGAGTGATCCTTCTTGTCTTGTTAATGTTCGTTGATTATACTGTTACCTAATATTTATTTAAAATAATAAGGCAAGATAAATTGCAACGGCGACTCAATGTGGAGAGCACCTCAGGTGTGAATTCGGAGACCAAACTAATATTAATTCAGGGAGTAGTCTTACCGGTTCGCGGGTAATCCTACTTTATTTAAGTTATTGAAGTTGTATTGAAATTAATGAGATAATAAATGAAGTTAAGAAACGAAATGAATTTAATAAGTTAATAAATCAAGTTAAGAAATGTAATTAAAGTTAATCAAGAAAAGTAAGTGGGCGCCACCCTGAATAATATTAGTCGACTTGTTTTTCACCTCACCACTCTCTATCAACAAACCTGGAAATGTTGGAAGGGAAGGAATATGAACAACGTTGTTAAATTTACAAGTTGTATAATGATTAAAAAAAAATATCACAGGAAAATATAAAAAAAAAATGATGGTTTTTTTTTGTGTTGAAGCACGTTGGTTTTAAAATTAGCTCACTGGTTACTTCCCTTGAATTTCCACGTGTCTGATGGCAGGTACAAAGTTCCAGACTGTTTGTGGTCTCAGGTATGTCTCAGGTAACTTCAGGTACAAATTCTCAGGCAAGTCCAGGTACTTAGTAAGTCTCAGGTAACTCAGGTAACTTCAGGTACTCAGTAAGTGCATTCACATTGAATGCACTTTAGGAAAGATAAAGTTTGAGGTGAATCTCTCACAACAATTAAAATTATTAACCTTATCGGTTGATGGTTCACAGGAGAAAGAAAGCTTATTTTAACTACTCGCTATTAAATTGAACCATGCGATGAGCAATCGACATACGTTGTATATTCCTCTCCTGTTCACATGCTCCGCTTCGAGAAAGAATTTACGTATCCGTAGTGTGTTCTTAATTTCTTTCTCTGTATAGGAGAGAAGAATTAATATATTTGACTAATATCCGTGTATACTGAACCTCACCAACGTAGATTATTCGTCGCACATTAAATGTAAAAATTTTGCCTTTTGAAGCGATCGGTGCTACAGGTTTTCGACGAGAATCACATGTTGATAAGAAAAAGGACTGGCTACTCGCCGTCCGGTAGATATTTAAATATTACAATGATAGTGGTCAAATATAACGTTACAATACTTACAACCCTACAGGCTTAACGAATGTTTACCATCTCTCTTTTCGCGCATATTTAATGCTCAGATTTCATTACCACGTTTATTATTTATTTCCAAGTTATTTCTCAACTTTTTTCATTCGGCTACATCGTTCCATTCTTCTTTCCACACATTCAGAAAACCAACGTTATTCCTTAACAACCAAAATATTCACTCGACCTAGGTTATATGGCAAAACAAAGTTTGCAGGGCTACCTAGATGGTAAAATGTTTTTTTTGTGACCAAAGGATTAAAATAATTACTTAAAATTTTATCGTGAACTATATGTTCAATTTTTCACATTGAAAAAATGGTTAAAACCGGTGAATAGCTTCAAATTTCATATGTGTGTTTCCATCTAAATGAATCACACTGTATTAGTAGTAGTGAGAAACTGGATCGTCTGTCCTTGCTTCAAGTCTTGTGTACGCAGTAGACTGAATCTAGCAGGGGCTGGAAACTTACTTGTGGAATGAACTATACAGAATATAATCGAGGATAGACAATATTTCAACCTAAGATGGCGGAGAGGTTTTCTTTGCGTCCTTTGTTAATTTGTCAGTCATTGTTTAGTGTTGTTTATGTTTGTAAACACGTATTTGTTTATATTACGTTGTGTTATTTTGTTGTGTTTTTGACTATAATTAGAAGATTTGTTCGTTGTTGTGTTCTCCCGTATACTAACAAAAAAACCAAAGGTTAGTTATGTTTGAGAGCTTATATTCCTTTTTTTTCATAAACTAAATCAAAATAATTAGTATCTCAAGTTTTTGTTACTTCTTGGTTCATTTGATGAATGAAATTATTTCAAGCAAGAAACCTGAAATTGTTATTTTGTGCTTGAGAAGTATTAAATCAGGATTTTTCAATTAATTGTTATAAGGTATAAATTCATTCATTGATAGATTTCTGCTTAGCTCCTTCAATTTATCATGACCACAGATGACACCACATTTGGCGAAGCGTAGTTTGTACTTAGAGCACAGATTATAAAGAGCACAGATACGATTCCCGGTAAAACATCAAACGATTCAGCTCCGTCGTCAATGATCTTGGACCTTTAACTCGGTATGGCCGCGATGTTGCCAGTTTAAAATATTGTCTGAATTTCTTACCAAATTGCTCTGTTGACTCGGGGACAATAACAATTTCTAGTGCCGGATCTAGTTTTTTGGAAGTTTCCACTAAATATTTATGCGCCATGAATTAAAACAATAATCATAGTCGAATATATATTTATGTGTTTACCTACGACCCACCCTGTTATCAGCCAATAACACACAGTCGGTATCAATGTAATGACGTCTATTACGCACTGTAAAAAAAACGCACAGCTGTAAAGTAAATCGCACGGCTTCCCTAGCAACATCTTAGCAACTGTCAATAGACGTCACCATTTTATTCAAAATTCACTATTTGAAAACATTCAATACGGCCATGTTTAACTATGAAAATCCCAAAGGGCTAAGTATATGTATTGATTATAACTGAAAAATGGACTTTCGATTATCAACAATATAATAATAATGATTAAACGTTAGTTCTTTAATGTGCTTCTTTCATTGGTGATAGAGCAATAGAGATGGAGTTTACCAAGCACTTTTAATTATGTAACTGTTATTTCTTATGCTTCTTAAAAAAATACAAGTACAAGTAGGTCGTAGGTAAAGTATAGTACGTAACTCGTGTTGTAAAGCATTTTACGCACCCACGGAATTACGCACTCGCCGCTACGCGGCATCGTGCGTAACTTTCCCATTCGTGCGTAAAATGCTTCTTACCACACACGTTACGTAATATACTATTATTAAATACCTATTTGTACATTCCTATGATTTGTTATCAATAGTCATTACTCTTCACTATTGGGAGATTAATTAATAAATACATTTTCGGGAAACACAAATAATTACAAAAACAGCCAAATTTCAAAGTACGAATAATTCTTAGTTTATTTATTTTCAAAGGGAATACAATATACACCTATGGAAGGAATAATTTTGATAATAATTTGTAGCACCAAAGTTAATATTAAAAACTTTAAAATTTCTTTTATCATAGGTCGGGATATTAAATTCTATACTCTCATCCCTTGGAAATCGAAAGAACTTTATTTTTCTTTCCGAATAAAATTTATTTGGACAGTCTATGTGTGAACAATATACTCCGCCGTGATGTTTATTCATTTTATAAGAATAATAATCTATACCACTATATTTTTATAGTTAATATTACCACAACGCTCAATCGATTAGTCAAATAACATAATCAATATCGCCGATTTGACACCTTCAAACAATGAAGCAAACAAAAATGGCGTTATGAATTTTGAGCACAGATTACAAGTGATTTTGAGCATGTTTTGATTATGTTAGGTTAGGTTAGCCATCACCGTTATTGTGCATGGTTGCCAAGGATGTGGTTTGTGAAAAAAGTATATATCTATGGTATGATTTTTATACATTATAATCTTTTTAATTGTATAATTCTTTTAATATTAATAAAATTGATTTAAAACAAGTAATTATCGAATATTTGTATCTGTATAACTATCACACTTAAAAAAATGCTTATAAAATATTTGACCTATGATCTATGATTGACCTATGATTGAAGGAAATATCATGCAAATTGACAACCCTGTTGACAAATTTCGCGAAGCAGCCCGAACGGAGACGACATAAGACGATGGGCATTTAAATGGGTATGTCCACCCATCTCTCTCTCTTTTTATTGTTCTCTGTCAAGCTTTCGTGTCTGTTCTCTTTATAATCTGTGCTTAGAGTGGGCAATATTTTGATTGTGTGTGGTCCGTGGTATCTAGTCGTATTTTTCTCGTTGTGTATACTGATGTATACTCTATGACCTTAGAAACAGAAAATTTCAAACTATTTATTTTCAGTAATTATACAACAAGAGAGTGAGAATAAATTGAAAATAATTTGACAGATTTTTTGAAAACTTGTTGCCAGGCAATAGTCGAGTGGCTTTTCTCAAATGACAACAAGTTTGAACAAAATCTGTCAAATTATTTTCTAATTTATGGAACTCGCGAGATATATTTGACTAGATTATTTTTTGATTAGAAGTAGTTTCTAAAATCTACTTTATTTATCGCGTTGACACAATAAGGTAATTATTTTGACAACTATCTGACACTTGCTAGACAAATAAAAGCCACAGTGATTATTCCCGAGAAAAATCACAAGATATTTATTCCCACTATAATAATGACATAATTGGTTGAAACTTACCCTTACAAATAAAGAAGCATTTCATTGGTTTTAAGAAACGCCAAAAAATAATTAATCAAACATTGGTTTCAGCGAGCATACATTTACTTATCACTATATGAACGTAATTGTTTTGGGAGGGTTCGTTCTTGCCCTAATTATTCACGGACAACAAACGGAAGCTACATACAGATTGGACTTTGTATGGAAACTTCAAGCTACAGGTAAAATTTGTTATTTATTGATAAATCATTCCTTGTTCACTGCGGTTTTAATTCGTTTTATTATACCGGATTGTATAGGTTTCTTGTTTAAAGGCTCGGCAACTTACTGGATAAATTTTAAAATTACAAACTATTGATAGATGACGACGAGTTAAAACTATCTGTATATGGCAAAATACTCATAGTAAAATCATGAAAATTTCTACGTTCAGATTTTCGGATACGATCTTTTTAACTTAAATATCTTCAAAGATGGCCGACTTCCGGTTCTTCCGGAAGTCGACTGTATCTTTGTTATTTTAAATAGAACACCCTGTATATTAATACATTCTTGTAATCTACGTAAAATTTTAGTATAGTTTTGTCTGAAAACTTTTTTCGAAAAATGCATAGGTACTTTTTAAGTTATTAATTTTTTTGTAAGAAATTTGACCGTTGTAGAACCTTATAAATTATTTTAATGCATTCAGGCAAATTTATGTATACTTTACCATACCTAAACCTTACCGTTATCGAGATATTGAAAGTTTTCTGTAAATTTTTAGAGATACAGGTGTGGTCTAAATTTTATTTTGACCCGTTGATACAAGCAATAAGAAATAAAAAGGAGATCTGGATAACGGTAAGGTTTAGGTATCAGGAAGTATACATGAATTTGCCTTGTTCTTTTAACCCTGAATGCATCAAAATAAACAAAACCGGGTGGTTTTATTTAAAAAAATAAAGAAATTTGATATTTATGAAGTTTAAGTTTGACCACTTTTCATACACACCCTGTATGGAATAAAAAATGTTTTTTCAGCCTAGATTCAAATACGCCTGACTTTGCGTAGGCAACTGAACAAAAACAATTTTCATATCTTTAAAGGTATCCTCGTAAAAAATAATAGGGGAGAGTGGTCCACAGTGAGTGAAGGGAGCGAAGCAGGTCAGCCAAACAACAAGTGGGGAACGTGGTTC
>CAJUYI010007515.1:0-12054 GCA_910591695.1 Galerucella pusilla
GTAAACATTTTGCTGTACCTGCTTAATTGTTAATTTTTTTTGTCCTAAGTCGCATGGCGATTGAATATTAAAGTCTAGTTTGGTTATATGTGGTCTGTGAGTCTAGTGGACAAAAGCCATTTATTTTGGATGCTGCTATTTTTTACCTAACATCTGTAAATTACTTTTTATTTTTGGCAAGGCTACTAGATTACAAAGATTTGTTATTACACCTGGTAAAATATTGCAATTGCACTTAATTTTTTTGTTATGAAACGTTTTAATGTGTAAAGGTATTTGTTATAACCACTTTCTTTTATTCTTGTTTTGGTACTTATATTTGTTTACTTAATTATATTTCTTTCAATGTCTTAAAAATTTACATTATTTAGTTTCTATTACAAATAATAATTAAGTACTATTTTATACCAGAAATTAGTTTTATTGCATTTCTGGTTAAATTAATAGGAAGTTTCTGCTTGTAAACAAAACAACTTAGTGCTTCTTTAAAATGTTTTCTAAAACAGAAACTATTAAATGTTGGATTTAATTTATCTGAATAGTATGTTGTTCAAGAATTACATTAAAAAATACTTGAGAGCAGACAGTGTTGAAATTATTAGGTAGGTATATGTTCTAAGTATATTCACTTTTAGTTACTAGCATATTGTAAAAACTTAGTCTATAGTTTTTAGTATATTAATAATGCACCTGTTCATTTCAACTTCTTTCTTCTATTAGCAAGGAAGACAAATACTGCTTTACCTTCTCCAATTGATTTTGGATAAACTTTTCTGTCAGAAGTTTGTTAGGATCTTGCTGTGTCTATCTATCAAGTAAAATATGACTTATTTTTTGTATTCAATTTTTATTGTTGCTGCAAATATGTTAGTTATTAGTGACAAAGATGAATACTACAACATTTTAGAACAAATCAATTTTGGTGCTAAACACGCAAAAATTGTTTACTATATAATCTATTTCCTTTTTAAAATTGTATTTACTCATTGGGATTGAAATTCAAAGTTCAATATTGTTAGTTATTAAATACTTTGTATGACAAATGACATACCGTACTTTAATTATGCTATTTTGACTCATTCACTGAAGAGAGAATTATACAGTCTGAAGATTTAAGTGCAAAATGATATACAAGTCAGTGATAAGATTTGATTAAGAAGAATATTAGAAATAAATGAAAATAAAAAAAAGTACACATTTTTATATAATGTGTTATGCTAAAATAAATATTTCTTACTTCTTGAAACTTTACGATAGTATTAGTTTGGAGTTAATTGCCTTTCGATTTATTTAAATAAACACTATAGTATGAAATTTACTTCGTGAAGTACCTCAAAAAGGGTATTATTATGTTTAAATTATTGAGTCATATCATATATTAAATAAAATCTTCAAAAATGTTATAGAAACTTTTGATAAATATACTACATAAAATTTGAGTGGTATTTAATATAAATTTAGTTTTTTAATGACATACATATATTCACTCATTGTCAAAAAATCTGGGTAAAAAGAAAATTTGTGGCAATATTTGATTTAAGCATATTCATGCAATATAATTAATACTCCTTAATTTGTTTAAAAACACATCTAAAAAAAGATTGCTTTTATTTATTGTTGATAATATAACATTATATTATCTCATTTGTTTTAGGAAATATGATAGAATTGCTCTTTACTGCCTGATGTAGATTGATAGAATGGCAGAATGCATCAATAGAAATTCAGATCTTCCTAAACAAGACTGTACTAGTCCTAGCCCCACAGAGACTGTCTGCTTAGAGTCTTTATGTGGTGAAAATAATCCTGGTAAGTAGTTTATGCTTAATGACCTCAATGCATCTTTTACTGTCCATCTCAACTCTTCTATGGCAGTCGGTAAAATTAATTAAAATAAATATTTGGATACCTTAAACACAAAATGTGTAAAATTGTATGAGTATGAAGCCATTGATAATTAAACTGACACTTTCTACAATGTCTTACATCCTCTTTTAAAGATAATGTTACACCTCTATATTGCATTGTTTTTTCCTATTTTCTCTAATAGTCGCGAGTCAAACTTTCTGAATATTATAATTTGAAATGTTAAGTGTTGGGAACTGTACACAGAAGTCAATTTCGTGGGTCATGTAGGTTTAAAAAGGAAAATGATCTCATCTTGGCAGGAAGCTCTTTGATTTACTGAATTGAAGGCTCAGGGAACTGTAATTTGACTGAATCAAATAAAGATGGCCAATATTATTTTCTATCTTTATGTGCCTATTTGTATCACCAATTTGTTGAAAAAATAAAATATACAGAGTATAAGAAAATATGTTTGCAGGTACTTCACAAAGCAATACAGAACAACCCTTAATTCTTCAAATCGATGACTATAATATCGAAGAAGTAGAAAAATTAGAAAAAAGTACCTTTTTAAATGAACTAGGATTGATAGAAGACTGTGAAGATGAAGTGGAGGATAATGATGACAGTGATGACGACGATGATGCCAATAGCAAAGATGATAATTGGGAAGATTGTCTAGACCAAGAATTTCTTGATGAAAATGTGATTATTTCTTACAAAAATAAGTTTGACTCTTACTGTGGTGCATGATTATCAAATATCAAATTGCATGAGATTTGTTGATATGATTGAAGCATGTTTGTTTTTTAGTCTGAAGATATAACTAGCAGTGAAGAAATAAAAGAAATAAATAATTACAATATTAGTCGATCAAATACTCCAAGAAGTTCACAATTAAAAAGAAGTTATATTGGTTCAATTGAACGAATTTGGGTAAGTATATGTTGAAATATATTTTCATTGAACTGTCTCTATCTTAAATAATGGATTATTTGAATCATCATGTTTTGATTAAATAAAAAAAAAACTTGGTAAAATTTATTTTTCAATCAAGTGGTGTACATAAACCATGCTCAGATCTGCCTCATGTTATTCTAATATCCTTAACAACAAAGTACAACAAACAGGTGGATGAATTCAAGACTTGTGCTTTGAAATATTGGGTGAATCGGCCCAAAAAAGTTGGCAATGAAGCATGATCTATACAGTAGAAACGTGGTAATGACGAGCAATGAAAAACGGGAATATCAGAGTTTATACTTTTAAGAATACAATCTTTAACATGATGAATACTTTTTACTCGAGTTAGTACCAATTTATTTGGTGACTAACAAATGATACTTGACTAATCTTCTCTCTGACATTTTTATGAGATATAATATAAAAACGTTGAATATTTTCTTTTACTAATAATTTCTTTATTTTAAGCGTAAACGCAAATTGGACGTTAGTAATGGATTGTCGATGCAACCGTGTAAAAAAATCCAACCAGATTCGCCAACGTTACGTAGTAATGGCGCTTCTTCAGCGTCAGCCAACAGCTCTTGCTCTTCACAGACTTTGTCAGGTAGTGCTACGCCATCTAGCGGTCGGTCGAGGGCCATTATACCGACGAAGGATAACCCTCCACCAGATTTGTCCAATTGGTTAAACCGGTTCACTACTTGGTCAAATGCAGAAAGAATTATGGCCATAAATGAGTTGATTGCTAGTTGCGAACCAACACAAGTGAGGCATATGATGCAGGTAAGTCAGATAGGGAAAAATTGAACAATATAAGATTTTGTTTACAAATTGTCCACTGACAGTTATGTTTTTAAATATTTATGTATTTGTACTTAGGTTATTGAGCCACAGTTCCAAAGGGATTTTATATCATTGTTACCAAAAGAATTAGCTTTAAAAGTTTTATCATTCCTGGAACCAAAAGACCTTCTGAGAGCTGCTCAGACATGTCGAAGTTGGCGCGTGTTAGCTGAAGATAACCTTTTGTGGAAAGAAAAATGTAAACAGGCGGGCATTGATGAAATACCGAAAAAAAGAATGTCTTCTAGGACTCCAACACATATGTCTCCTTGGAAAGTAAGTAAAGATTTAAATTATCTGTCATTGGTTAAAAACACCTTTGTTTTACACTAAAAAATGTTTCTGTCCACTAATCTTGCACTTACTAATTTTCGAATGGTTTTTTAAAATGTTGACAGCTTGCAAATTGGGCTGGTTGGGCTGCAGACTTGCTGTGTTAAATATTGTTACGAACTCACTAATTCCGAAGCCGGTCCTGTCGCAAACGATGAATGCGATCTTTCTAGAAAGGTTCTTTTGCAGGTAATATCCAGACTGTTCTGGAAATGTACCAGGCCATACAATGGTTTATCGCGAAAGCTCTAGAGATTTTAGGGACTAGGTATATATAGCGGGTTTTCGAGTGAATCGGGGAGTTGTTCAGTATACAGTGAATCGGTAAACAGTTTCAGTATACAGTGAGTGAACAGAAGTGAATATAAATAGTGTCGAATATAAATTAGGACAATTATTATACCGAGTGTAGATAAATTAATAGACATTAAGTAGTGTGTATATAAATTAAGATTATTATAGTGTGTAAGTGTTTATTTAATAAATCGATAGTAATTAGCCATAGTGAGTGTATAATTTTATCCCACGTTAAAAAACCGTTTAAATAAATAAGAAAAACATTACAATATGAGTTACTAAAGTGCTTAGTGCTTCATCTGATAATAACCTAGCTGTCAAATTGTCTCAACTCAATAATTTTTTTAAACATTTATTGCTAACTTCATTTCATTAGAGTCTGTCTTACATAAACAAATATATGTGTTCTGTAATAGAACATATTATAAAGAGTCTGGACATAGACAAAAAGTGTATTGCAGTATTTCTAGATCTTGCTAAAGCATTCGACACTGTCAACCACCAAAAGCTAATCGATATCTTGGAAAATAACGGCATTCGGGGAGTTGTATTAAATATATTTCGAAGCTACTTGTCTGATCGGGAGCAATGTGTCAAAGTCAACGATGTGCTCAGTGATACTAGTATAGTAAAAATTGGAGTGCCACAGGGTACAGTACTTGGCCCAATATTGTTTTTAATGTATATAAACTCACTTCTTTCGATAAATGCAATGGCTAAAATAGTATCATACGCAGATGATACAGTTGTTATTTTTACTGGGGATACTTGGGATGAAACAAAAGCGATTCTACAAAATGAAATGAAAAATATCACCAACTGGCTAAATTTGTATCAGCTATCATTAAATGTCAATAAAACACACTATGTTGCTTTTACTGTTTCTGAAGCCACCAGACCAAATTTTACCTCCATAACAATAGCTGGAGAAAAAGATCAAATTAACGAAGTACTTGAATTCAAAGAAGTAAAAGAAATCAAATACTTGGGCATTATTATTGACCAACATCTTAAATGGCAAAGTCATATTGATTATTTAACCAAGAAAGTAAGAAAACTTATATACAAATTTTACCAGATGAGAGAATTTCTCCCGAAGAAGATACTTTTAATGATTTATAAGTCACTGGTTGAATCGATATTTCGTTATGGTATTTTGATATGGGGAGGAGCATATAATAACGCTTTGCAAAAATTAAATACTGTTCAAAATTATATATTAAAAATTATCTATAAGAAAAATAAGCTATATCACACAAATTTACTTTATTCGGAAGATGTTGGTAATATTAGGTGTCTGTATCTTCACAATCTATGTACTTATGCTTATAAGAATCAGTCGCCTCATAACTATATATCCTCGATCTATAATACACGATGTAGAATCAATCTACTACTCAGCATACCTAGATATAAAAATCTCAGCCATAGATCTCTAATTTACACACTACCTAAAACCTATAACAAGTAAATAATTATAAACAATTTTCAAAACTATCAAAATCATATATCTATAACAACTATCATCAATTCTCAAGTATTTTTAATTATTCCTAAATGTTTTTCTTTTTTTAACTATCCCTAGTTTTATTGAATCAAATCAACTATGAATAATTTTTAAATTTTTTAATATTTAATTTACTACTAAATGAATGCACAACACAAGTGTTAAATCACTTCAGGGCTTTTTTGTTAGTTTGTTAGTCTAAATCTTTTTGTTATATTGTAAACTGATCTTTTTTTTCTTCAACTTATTAATTAATTTTATTTTACATGTATAAAGTATTTTGTCATATTGGGTGTTACCCGTTAAATAAATTCCCTATATTATTGGAGGAAATGACATATTTATATTATTGTTTGGATTTACTATTGAATATATATCCTAACTTAATTTATTTGCTACTGAAAAGTAATACATGTCCACAAATAGAAATCTCCATTTATTTCTGGATGGATACAGTTATTTTTACCTCTAAGCTAAGATCATTGAATTTTTTATGATAGCTGTCTGTAGTATGTATTCTTTTTCTGTATCGGAAAGAATTAAGAAAATTGGTAATGAACTCAATATTCGAGCTATCTTTAAATCTAACAATACTTTGAGACCTATACCAACAAAAACGAAACCAAAAAATGAAGAACAATATTCAAAAAACTGCATATATCAATGCGACAAATTCTATTTAGGTGAAACATCTAGACAGGGATCTAGATAGGTATTCGCAGTCAGGTATTTGCAAACATGCTTGGGAAGAGGGGCATCAAATTCAATGGGATTTGACAAAAATAATATTGAAAGAACCCAATAATAAAAGACAGAAAATCAAAGAAAGTGCTTTAATACAACTAAATGCAGATACATGTGTAGCTAGTATATCAGCCGATTGTAGTCAAATTTGGTTACCAATGTTAGAAAGAGAAATTTCCAATAATCAATTACCTGCGTTATCAGGATAGCATCATAAGTTTTTATCCAGGTTTTCTTATGATTTATAATTTGAATAGTTGTTAATCGATACACACTTCAATACACAAAATCACCAAACTGAGTTATACCAGCTATTGTATTAAAAGAATGTGTTGAAAAAATATCTGTCCAACTATCTCACATTACCAATTTATCAGTCACTCAAGGACAGTTCCCAAAAAAACTTAAAATAAATAAAACAATTCCTTTATTTAAAAAAGACGATCCTCAATGTGTCGAGAATTACAGAATGATATGTATACTCAGTTGTTTCTCAAAAATTATTGAATCTGCTGTTTACAAGAGGTTAGTTAATTATTTAGACCACAATAGTATAATCACGCAATCCCAACATGGTTTTCGTCAGAATTATTCAATCGAAACTGCTTCAATTGACCTTGTACAATATGTCCATGAGAATATCGATCAAAACAATCATTTAGTGGGAATATTTTTCGACCTAACCCGTGCATTTGACACAATTAATCCCACTTACTTATCAATAAAACTTGAAGCAATGGGCATTAGAGAACCAATTCAATCGTGGATCAACTCATACATGTCGGGCAGAGAACACTCAAAGTGCAGATTGAAGATGAGTTTAGTACTTATATTGGAACTCCACAGGGTGCAGTATTAGGACCACTTTTATTTCTCCTCTACATAAATGACCTACCCTTAAGTATAACAAATGGACGCGTTTTTATATATGCAGATGACACAATGATTGTAATCGTAGCCGATAGTTTAGATGAATTACTAAGGAAAATACAAATAACCATGATTGAGTTCATTCATTGGTGTCAAAAAAATCACCTCATTATTAATGAAAGTAAAACCATTTTTATTCAATTTACATCTCCTCTTAGGGAAGGCGACAACTTAATTTTTACATTAAACAATAGGAAGTTTGAGTCGGTAGAGCACACTAAATTTCTTGGAATGGAATTAGATTCCAAACTAAATTTTAACCATCAAATTGACTCTCTCTGTAAAAAACTAAATAAACTCTACTTTGCTTTCAATAATCTAAAATCAAATTTTTATCAATGTCACCTACTTAACTTGTATTATGCTTTTATATACTCTGCTATCAGCTGCAATATAGTTGTGTGGGGCCGAGCAACAGATTTTGAGCGAGTATTCATTCTTCAAAAGCGATTCATTCGTCTAATTTTTAACTTGAGGTATAACGAATCTTGTAGAGATACATTTAAAAAGAATGACATCATGACCTGCACATGTATTTATCTCTTTAAATTGTTAACCTACACTTTTCTTAATAAGAGTAAGTTTCAAATAAATAGAGCAGTCCATAATTATAACACGAGAAATAGAGATGATATCCACCTAAATCGATTCAATCGATTTCAACTAAAAAAGTCTCCAATGTATGCAGGAGGTCAGTTTTTTAACTTGCTACCTGACTCAATCAAAGAAATAAAACATTTTAACAAATTTAAGAAAAGTTTAAATTTGTTTTTAACTGAAAATTGTTTTTATTCTCTAGACGAATTTATTGGCTGGAACAATAACACTTAATTTCTGTAATTTTGTCTATTTAATTTTACTTTAAATTTTAACAATACTTTATCAGTCTCGTAATTTTACTTCGTTTTGTAATTTTATTGTTTGCTACTAATGTTCTTATCAAATTTATTACTGTCTAACCTACTTTTACCTTACCATTCTGTATTTGACTTGTCTTATGTCATGTAAATGATACACAAAGATTAATAAATTTATCTATCTATCTATCTATCTATACATATTTTGAAAACAAAAATAATCATACACATAAAAGTAACAACAAACGTGTTTTATTAACATTTCCAAAATAAGCGAAAAAAACGCTCTATCCCAAAAAAAAATCGTTCCTGGAACGTGCACTTCACTGGATTCCATTTCTAGTAGACTATCATATCGTTAGAATGTCATAAAATGAAATATTGTATTTCACATTTTACCAGAGATGTCATCTACTATGAATGAACCTTATTAAAATTTGACAACAAAGTTTTGTAGTCTTAAACTTCAAAATATTATTGATTGTCTAGTTGTCAAATTTTTTTTCGTTGTGTCAGATAGGGACCAAAAATTATTTCATTACTAGTTAATCTTGATAACGGTATCTGGAACGCTACCGAAACGTCGAAATATAAAATAAAAAAACATTATTGTAGTTTGATTACCAAAAAATAAGAGAAAAAAGAATAAGTAATGCCACTAGGAACTTACAGAATGTACCTTTATTTAAAAAAATCATTATTCTATTAAAATGTGTAGATTAAGACTTTATAGATTATTTGGATCCTTTTTTTATTCCCTTCATCGCACAAAGATTACATTTTTATTCTTCAGTAAATACTAAATACGGAAATTCACGTTGGTGGCACGTCCAAATTTTTTTCTTTTTGTATGAAAATCCAAATGAAATTTTTAATCTTCATTCCAGGCTACCTATATGAGGCAACACACAATAGAAATGAATTGGAGATCAGCTCAACCAAATAAACTACCAAAAGTCTTGAAAGGTCATGATGACCATGTGATAACCTGTCTTCAATTCTGCGGAAATAGAATTGTTAGTGGGTCAGATGACAATACATTAAAAGTTTGGTCTGCTACTACTGGAAAGGTAAATTTTACACTAATATATTTTTAAATCGACAACTGCTTTTTATAATTATATATTATACAAAACTACATACGAGTCTTCTAAGCCCATAGCTTGTTAATAATTTTATTTCTTTACTGTCTATTAATTTTTTTTTAGCTGTTAATAACTTTCACAAAATATTTTATACAGTTGTCAGAACCAAACATGAGCCCCGGAAAATATGCGAACTAAAATAAGGTCATCGCAAGCAGACAATCAAGAGTCAATGTTAACGATTGTCCATTAATAATTGTTAAATATAATCGAAATAATATGACCGAGTGATTTCAACAACATACATCATTTTATTCTTTCTGTATCAGTGTTGTCAATGCGAGAACGATTATCCGATTTTCAGACAATTTCACTAATTTGGATCCAATAGTTTTTCGAATATTTTGTTTATATAAAAGGCAATTGTTTTTGGGGATTTTCCATATTGACTGGGGTCGAAGACTTTATTTAAATAACCAATGTGTCCTTTTGGTAATTTTGACAAATTCTGATAATTTGAATAGTAAGTTCGGGTAATTTTCATTTTTGCATCGGCAACACTAGACTATAACCAGTTCATATTTTGTTTCTTTCCATAGAAACTTGACCCTTCTTTTTCATGACATTAATACAGTCATGTAATTTGAAAATATAGACATTTAGGGCAAACGGTAGTTTTAGTTTTGGTCCAATATAAATTTTTTTTTAATATTTAGAGTTACCTACATTTTTAGCAAGTATGACTTTGTTTACATATCTCTTAACAGTTGACATTTATGGTATCGATATTTGGTTATCGATTCAAAATATCGAATTGTTACTACAAAAACTACAGCGACATGAACACGCCCACCAGGGCTCACGTTTGCTTCTGCCAACTGTACATATCAAAGTAATGTCAATCTCTACTGATCAAGCTGTAACATAGAACAACAAACTAAAACTGTCGACAACTTTACCCTCTAGGTGACAACTCTATAATCATAAACTTTTTATCAATATTTCTGCCAATTAATAAAACACTAAAAATAAAACAAAAAAGGTAGAACGTGTCGCGGGACACACGGTAGGAACTTTAGTTCCTTTTAAGCAAAAATTATGTAATACATCTGACGTTATAGATAAACAATTTGCATATTCCTCGGTGGTCGAGTAGTAAGCGATCCAGACTCTCACGCGGTAGACCCGGGTTCGATTCCCCGTGAAGAAGTTTTTTTTTTATTGTTTAGTCCAATTCTACGAGAGGAATCTACATGCAAACGTTGTAATTTAAATTTCTTCGAAATGAACGAAATGTCAAAAGTGACATTTATACTTCTCGATCAGTTTAAAATATATTTTGCATTTTGGTGAAATTGTTTTTATGCTATTTATTACTTTTCGACGTCTGAACGGTAAGTAAATCACTTACCGACGTGTTAAACTTAGAAACCAGTAAACACAACCTACCGTCCTAACAACCGATGCTGTAAATAAACAAAAAAGATCAATCGCGCAAAAAAAATTATTGAAATAATAATAAAAATTTATCCGAAAAAATTCAAGTAGATCACCAGCACTGCGAATACCAGCTTTGCATAGAATTTTAATATAGCATCGGTGGTTCAGTGGTAGAATGCTCGCCTTCCACGCGGGCGGCCCGGGTTCGATTCCCGGCCGAAGCATATGAATCGCTGCATCGTAAACGAGAGAGAGACTCCGGAGAGAGCACACGCACGCAAGCAAGGCACATAACGAAACAACGTAACATAACGTAAAGTAACGTAACGGATAGATCTTTTGCGTCGCGACCCCCGGTCGCTCAAACATAACCTTACGTAAAGAACTAAAGTTCCAATAATTACATTATTTTATTAATTCAAATATCTATTTGTTTACGATATTAGTCTGCTACACCCTGTATAGTAATATTATTATTAATTCCTTTATTTAGCTCATTTTGCTAATATTATAAAAAGATATACAATTTAAAAACATACAATTTAAAATATGTAGAATATCTACACTACTCATTTAATTAAAATAATAATAATAATAATAATAATAATAATAATAATAATAATGTTTCTTTATTTCTAAATTAACCTCATATATATATACATGTATACACAAAGCTAAGAAAGGAATGACGTCAAAATTTCACATTTTAGTAAACATGGTTCATGTAGTCATTTATATTGTACGGTTCTAGATCTAAGAGCAATTTTTTTACTTTTGTTTTGAATAGATTCTGGTTTTCTAGTGATTTAATAGCATTCGGTAGCTTATTAAATATTCGTATAAACATATAAGATGGGTTTTTTTCAGTCAATCTGAGTCGATGTTTAGGATAGTTTATGTTGATCGATCTGGTTTCATATCTGGTGTTTAAATCTTTGTTTATTTCAAATTTGCTCTTGTTCCTTTTTAAAAACATCAAGCATTCATATAGATATAGACCATATACAGTGAAAATCCTTTTCTCTCTGAAAAGTCCTCTGCATGACTGTCTAAAATCCATCTTATATATGATTCTCAGTAACTTTTTTTGAACAATAAAAATATTTTCTACAGTGGTACCCATTCCCCAAAAAATCAGTCCGTATCGCATGACAGATTCAAAATTGGCATAGTATAGCGTTCTTAATGTTCTTTCATTTAGGTA
>CAJUYI010007516.1:0-11879 GCA_910591695.1 Galerucella pusilla
TGTCGTACTTGTGTAAACCGTATGCCCGATTAAACTTTTTCCCAATCTGTATATTTGAATTAGTTTTTTTTATTAGAATTTAAGTGCCTCGACAACTATGGCCATTGGCACTGTACAAAAGACAAAAAGACATATTATAAATACATACACTATCTTAAAACAAAAAACATGTGAGATACTTGGTAAAATATCAATTTAGTTTATATTTTGTGGTAGAGGTTAGTTGATTTGAGGAATTTCAATGTCTTTGGGATTTCAGCAGTGCAGTTTAAAAGCTCTCTCAGGTTTGGTGTTAGGTCTATGCGCTTGTATGTAATGGTGTATTCCTGGCAGTCTTTGAGAATATGTATGACGGTTAAAGGACTATTGCAGTGACGGCAGACGGGAAGGTTTTCAGAGGACATCAAGTAACCATGTGTGTATCTTGTATGGTTGATCCGCAATCGTCTAATGACAGCAGCTTCTCTCCTGGTTAGGAAATCGAGGGAGGGACAGCCGATTAATGGTTGTATGTCGTAAAGGGCTGTTTTGCTGTTGTGCCTAAAATTTTGCCAGGACTCCTTGACGGACTTTTTGAATAATAGTTTTTTGTCATCTGGGAGCTGGAACGTTGTTGTGGTGATGGAAGAAGAGGCTTCTTTAGCATGGTGGTCAGCGTTTTCATTGCCAGTAATTCCAATGTGAGATGGGAGACAGATAAGACAGACTGTTACATCACGAGCTGAGAGAGTTTGATAGATGTCATGGATGTTTTGAACTATTGGATGGTCAGTAAAGATGGTATTGAGTGAATTAATTGAGGAAAGTGAATCGGTACAAATGGCGACGCGCTTGACAGGAGGAGAGATTTGCTTGAATGCTTGGAAGATGGTATACAACTCACCAGTGTGAACGCTACATGTTGAGGGCAACCGATAGGAACCTATCAGTTCGTGGTTGGTTGTGACGGAGCAGCCAACACCAAAAGAAGTTTTTGAGGCGTCTGTGTAGAGAACTACATCATGTGGTGTTTTTTCTAATATTTCCAAAAATGATTTCTTTATAAGTATGTTGGGCGATTAATGTTTATTGAACTTGGTAAGGGAGGTATTGAATAGAGGAAGTTGTTTAGTCCAAGGAGGGATATGAGGTTGGGGAAGCGGAGTGGTCATTGAAAGGTCGGTATTCTCAAGTAATGGGAGAAGAAGATGGGCAATATGTTTTACGCTACGTTTGGAAGTAGTGTTGGAAGGATGATGTTGAGACATTGATATAAACAAAGGGTAAACAAGGTTAAAAGGGTTAGAAGATGTTGATGCAGCGTATTAAAGGAGGAGGGATTGACGTCTTAGGAACAGGGGTGGCTCATTTGCTCCACAGTATAGACTAGCAGCTGGACTAGAACGGAAAGCACCGAGAGAGAGTCGAAGGGCTGTATTGTGAATAGAGTTCAGTGAGTCGATGGTGGATTTGGAGGCTGACATGTAAATAAAGCTACCGTAGTCTAGTTTAGAACGGATAAGGGATCTGTAAACTCTTAATAAGGTATTTTCGTCGAGTCCCCAGTGATAGTGGCAGAGAGCTTTGATGATATTAAGTCTTTTAAGACAAATGCCTTTAAGTGTGTTGATATGAACTTTCCAATTAAGCCGAGAGTTAATCCAAGAATTTTGCAATAATTAACAGCAGGTAACAGGGAGTTATGAAAGAAGATTAGTTTGTTTTCAATAGGAATGGAAGATCTGCTGTTAACCTAACCTTAACAGACACTTAAGAGTCTACGTCTCTAGCGCTTTCATAAAAGTACCAAATCTTAAAATAGTGGTAGGATTGGCAACACTGTTCTTCTGTACTGACATCTGGATGTGAATTCTATATATTTACATTGAATCCTGACAGGTTCTGCTTTAATATACCTCATGAAACACTGTAACTATAGTGTTAATAATTTATCATTCCATACAAACACGTTTTCTGGCATCTGCTCTACAAATAAGTTTATATTTTCCTATGCCCTTTGGGGAATATACCTACGTATCCACATTTTATAAACCTAAGCCTCATTAGTGAAAATCCGAATGTTTAGAACTCTCGTAAACTCCATTTAGTAATTCAAACTCCATTATATTCAATGATCCCAGCTTCGAAGTTCAGACTTCATTTTTTATGAAAACTCTCACATATTCACATTGTTTTTGCGTAAGGCTCTTAATCAGTTGAATGTTTTATTTTTCAATACAAAGGGTTGCAAAGTTTATAGAAGGTTTTTTTGGAAAATAGTTGGAAGTTAGAGAGATCAGCAACAATAAAGAGAAATATAAAGAACTAAGTAATAGGTTTGTTCGTAGAACAGTCAGAAACTATCAGAAACCGTCAGAGGCATGCGCAATAAAAAATTTGGCTGTTGGAGATTTAAAAATCCTTTGTTCGAAGAAAGAAATTTGCGGTTTCGGATCAGTTGCCAACTATCAGAATAATTTGCTGACCGGGATCAAATTTTTAGTTTGAGCATGCTTATTGTGATGCTGTAGAGAGCGAGGTAGAGAGTGACATATTTTTACTTTCAACTATTTTTCTGTTATTGTGAAAAAAACATGGAAATAGCTAACCAGTCAGTTCCTTCTAAAATAAAACGTAGTTGAAATCGTTTGTTTGTTGTGATACCGGACATTTAAAAAAAATCTCTGGCTTCTTATTAGGATGGCCAAAGAATGACACACACATTACAAAATTATTCACTTACTTATTCTTAATTTTTTTCAAATGTATGACAATAATTCAAGCAGAACTAGCTGGTATCTCAATTGCCGCAAAAGAACTAACCAGAAAAGGAATTTCTGGCAATGACATAACAATCTGCACTGATAGTAGACAAGGCCAAATGGCCTTGAACAGACAACGTGTTATATCGGGGCTAGTACTAGAGTGCCACCAATATTTAGTTGACGCCTCGGCAGATAACAATATTATCCTGAGGTGGGTAAAAAGGGACAAAAGGAGTGAAGATAATGATTATTTAGCCAGGGAAGCGGCTGGACTAAGAATTTTAGGATCCAGTGACACCTAGGGCCTAACTACTTCGACAAAAGCGGAACTAGCCAAACGTTAAACCCATACTTAATCCCTTAAGAGATGGGATGGAATCAAATGATGCAGTCTTGCCAGGATCACCCTGGACGACTCTAGGAAGCTGGGCACCGAAGAAATATTTGGCGATGACCAGGAAAAACCTACGTTTAACAGTGGGATATCTGACTGGCCACTGTCAACTAATGAAACACCTCCATACTATAATATGGGGCTAGTGGACGCACCTCTATGCAGGATGTGTGAACAGGAAGATGAAACAGTCAGGCATGTCTTAGGCGAGTGTCGTCGATAAGAGAGAGTGTGTTCGGTGAGTATTGGCCTACACCTGCCAATATGAAGGAGATGTCTCCTAGTGACCTGTTCACCATTCTAAGAAGGACAGGATGGACCATAACCTAGGAAGATAACTCCTTGGAAGGATGTACTATGCGTCACATGTGGTCTAAGTGCTGTGAGCCTACACTCACACTCTACAGATACAGCTATTCTTCAAGTGATGAAGAACTATTAGCTTATTTTTATCGAAATTTGTGCACCCGTTCGTACAACAAGAATTGCCAATCGATTTACAACGAATCACAAACAGAATGTCAGAGTATGAGAAATTTCCAATCGATTGGAAATTCTTCTTACGATCAAACCTTATATGTAGGGTTATGTGTATTTAGATTTGTGATGATTAAGAACTTTTCAACCTAGTTTCAGGACAAATTTCAGAAGAAGTGGGGATTAATAACATTTCATTTTAAATAGTGTAGGCTAGAAGATAAATACAACCAGTCAAATTTAGCTTGAGCACTAGCTAAACCACGCCTGCTGATGCGCACTGGTTATAACTATGCACTCACTTCCACGTTTCGCGCAGATTGTTATGATCACTAGGGCTGATCATATATTTGGCCGGCTGTATATATTTCAACTGAACTATATAAGTGAGCCGTCCCAAAACAAAACAAACCTTATCCATTATTATCAGAAAACGAGTTTAAGGGTGCAAATTTTGAAATTGTTTTATATACGCGTTCACTTTTGAAGCAAGAAACGTTTTTAATAAACTTTTGCCTCTAGAAAAACAATAAGTTTTGCTTTCGGGCGTTTTAAATATACTTGAAACTGTTCCTGTGAAGAGCTGATTTTTTTTATATAATGTCAAAGGGAAGAAGGCGACGACAGTAAAAACAACAAAAAAACAACGTAAAATGAGTTATGTCAGTTAGTCAACCATTTTTTACACGTTTCCCTTCTAATCTTCATTTTCGTGTTATTCTTATCCCACAACGTCAGAGAGAGCTATAATTTGAGGCAAACAAATTAGAGATGACATTTTTTAATTATCATTAAATACAGGCTGTTTCGTTCTCGTCCGGCCACCCTTTCTGTTTAACATAATTAATTAACAACAAACGCGCTACCCACTTTTCAACTGAGATCGTACGCCTTCATAATATCTAGCTTATTTTCATGTTTTCCCGGGATTTTTACCATTTGAAAGGGTGTATCACGGGACGCATCTGTTTCCTAATAAAATCCCTATATTTACGACACTTGAATCACACTCTCAATACGCGACTGCAGCGGGTATGAATTTACCGCTTCTATGTTGGCATAAAGCACAAGATAGTGCCAACCGAAGAATATGAAAACCTTTTTTAATGTCATTTTTCTTTGAGAAACTTTTCAGTTCTCGTTCTGAGCAATTTTCTGAATCGTTATTTAGAATATATTTTCCAGTTTTGAAATGTAGATTTATCGTTCTTATATAGACAAGAATTGCATTCACCCACATTCCATTCCATTCAAGGCCAATATGGATAAGGGTGTTGCGATTTCAGAAACTATATAACAGTGATACTGAAGACAGATTTTAAAAATGTTGTAAAAAATAGATCATGCGAGAGCAAAAAGAAGTTAAATTGAGTTAACTGTATAAACCATAGAAGTTAAATTGTTATTTTATCTCTTCTATCGATGATGTTTCTGTTGTTGATGTTATTAATCGTTCTCAACAAAAAATTGTGGTGTTTTCACTACCTACTCAAGTAGTAATAGTGATTCGAGTAGTGATTCAAGTTATTTCACAGAAGCATCTAAGTTCGATAGAGAAGTTCAGTCTGAGGTCAGTGTGGACAACAAAAAGTGGTTTTTTTCTGACAAAAATGACAGTTAATGTCTTTCGCATTCAAAACATAAGATTTTTTCATGTTTTTTATCATTGCGGAGATCTATATTGCTTTATTAAAATAATGAATACACCCCCAAAGCGTGAATCTTGAAATTTAAAATGACTTTTTAGCTGAATACTCAACATTTCGGTGGCCAATAATGTCAGTTATATTTATTTTTGTTGATATTCGTTTAATTGTGTATGTCCATTTTCGATTAGACTCTAGTTGGTTGTATCTATATTCTTCTAATTACTTTTTCCACTGACATCTGACATAAATAGTGACATATAACAGAAATGAAATGGTGACATGCCAAGAGTTCCTAGATTTATTGGCCACCGATATGATGAGTATTCAGCTGAAAAGTCATTTTAAATTTAAAGATATACGCTTCGGGGTGTATCAATTATTTTGATAAATCAATGATAAAAAACATGCAAAAATCTTATGTTTCAAATGGTAGACCTTAACTGTCATTCTTGTCAAAAAAAAACACTTTTTGTTGGCCACACTGACATTAGACTGAACTCCTCTGTTAGAGCACAGAATACACCATCCCAAGAAGAAGCGAAGCTTGTGCTATTTCACAATAAATTTTCTGAGTGCGCAAGTCTGACAGTCGCCATTTTAAGCCCATTATCTGTCAATGACATGTGATTTTATTGTTTACCAAAGAATTTTTGTTGTTGTTAGCTTTTTGATTATTTACATATTTTTTTGTGTTTTGGACGATAAAATTTGTTGATAAAATTAGTTATGGTGCCAAAAACTTGTGCAATTCGTGGCTGTCATTCAAGTGATGGATTAATAATTGAAAAACACAACAAAACTTCGGTATCTATGGAGAAAAGTTTACTGTCGATTCTTTTTTATAACTTTGTTGTCACAGATATCAGTACATTTTCTCTGGGAGTAGAATTTAATTCAGAATCTGGTGAAGTGTAACTTTTAAATATATAAATAATAAAATTTTTATATTCAAGCACCATACTTATTGTAATTTTTTATCATCATTTACTGAAATTCTTTTTTTTTGTAAACTGATAAAATCTATTATTATTTTATTGGTTTTTAAAATCACCCTATCCTACATAATAATATGGTGCTACATAAAAACATACTTACACATAAAATTTCGATAACAATATAGAAAATAAGAATCATTTGGTTAAACAATAGCTCATTATTTTTAATAATGGATGGTACCTACTCCAAAAACAGAAGCTTAAACTTAAATTTATATATTTTTCACAATATTTGTTAAGCTGTTGAATTAACTTAAACAATTCATAAATTGAGTTGAACAATTGAAACTTTTTCGAAATAAGTCATAAAAATAAACAATTATTATTTGAGATTCTTTGGTTTCACTTTTTTCCGTGCAGTACATTTAATATACATTTTTTGAACAATTTTCTCTGTGTAACTTGATCCGTTATTTGTCAACGTCAGTTTGAAGGTTACGAAATTTTGCCTCAACATCAAAGGATTTACGCCGGCTTTCGTTTCTTGTTTGGCTGGTGTATTCTGTGATTAGAGATTTTTATTTGACCTCTGACACAAGCTAAGCATTATTGCCAAATTACATTCTAAATCATGAAAACCTAACAATTTTTCTTCAATTATTTGATTCCAACTTGTATCAGAGATTACATGCCTATCGACCTGTTTCGATTTTTAAATTTTTAAAGTAAATCCTTTTTAATTTTCGCTCATCGTCTCATTAACCACCAATCCCCAGCCTCCATTTTTACAACGTCAAACTCACCCTTTTTTTCTGCCGACCTTCTTGGAAGCAAGGGGTACCTTTTCCGTATCTCTTATTATCTCAGTTTGTTCTTTAAACTGCTTTGGTAAGTCCAAAATTATATCTTATAATTATCAAGTATCATTCAAAGTAATCGTTGAGACGATCGAGACGATCATATATTTTATTTTTCACAGAATTGAGTGAAATTACATTTATCACGTGGTCATCTATCTAAGCTTTTTATGTTATAGAATACGTCTTTTTAATGATAGATAGCTTTTTCATTAATGACATTTTATCCTATGAAATATTCCTTCACGTAGAAAATATCCTCTTTATCGAAACCACATTTTCGCTAACAAATCACTTTGCATATTTTATTGATGAACATATCTAATTATTATTTGATAAACTAAGAGAATGTATTAAAGGCAGAAGCAAATAAACGAAACATTGCTTCAATTAAATCGGGACAATCGGTACAAAAATCGAAGGATCATTAAACTAAATAATATTCGCATAGAGAAAGGACATAAAAAGTGCCCAGCCGGAAGGAAGTTAGTTGAAAAGGTCCTTTGTGACTTTGCGATAATGGCCTGTTTTGGACGTTTGCACCTCATTTGATTTTTAGAGCCAAAGCGGCGATTCGAATGGGATAATAGGCGTAAACACGGACAATTGAAAGCAAAACTGTTAAAAGGGCTGTGAGCGTATTTATATTAATCGAGTTTGAGCCATTTCTTGTGATATTTATTTTAATATGAGAATGGTTTAACAGCTTCTACAGATATCAGAAAATTCCCACGTACAATACCTTGTTTAATGCATTTCCTTCGAATACAGGAAGCTTTGGGGCTTGGGATTCGAATAAATCAATTTGGATTGTTAAACACATGGTCACATTTGAAACTTAGTGTTCAAAAACGGTCCAAACAAGTGCTCTCTGGCAATTAATGATGCACCGCACAGTCACCAGCCCTGGAAATCCATCCAACCTCCTCTCCTTATATTTTTGGATAGAGATACAGCTTACGGAATTGTGCGAGTTTCCGAAACCATCAGACATGCTTATACAGAGCGTAGCCTAATGGACACTCTAACTCCGACTGGAGAAGTAACTGGGTCGTCTGAAAGGAACAACTCTACGATCCAATAGATCTTGGTACTCAGATTGTTCTGGTGCAGGTGTCGTAGACCTATGACAAAAATATCAAATTTTCCAAGATTCTATGCAACTCCAACACCCTAAACGTAAGCTAACTATCAATTTCCAGTAATCGATGTAGGCTACTATTCCCGTATTTTTCTTGCTTTTTCAATCACCAATTTTCGTCAACCTATTCACCATAATGGCAAAGATATTTTTATATTTTTATTTTTTATATTTTTATTCTGTAATCTTTGATAATGGTAAGTAGTTTGATATTACAAAGCCCTTTTAAAAAAATTTTCAAGTGCGCATCTGTTTACTACGTTACTCTGAAGATATTACTCCGATCAACCTTTTCTGGTGAAATTTAACGTTTAATGTGAATGCTTATTGTGTCGCTACAACCGAATTGCAGTTTTCACAACACGTTGGATTTTAGTGCCTTTTGATGGCAAGAAAAAGCTACTGTATCTTGAATAATGTTTTCGGAGATCGTTAAAACGACAAATATCACTGTTACTATTATTCGTTACTACATGGATTTGAATAGGTTGACATAATAAGAATTTTGAAAAAGGGAATTTTGATAGATCATAATAGTCGAGCGGATAAAGCAAAAAAGTTCGGAGTTTTTTCCCTAAAGCCGGATCGGAATGCGGTTTTTTGCATTCGCTTCGGAAAATTATTTGTAAAAATTGTACCTACTTTGTTACCATTACAAATCGGGAATTGCATCGCTGCAGTCAAAAATGCATGCCAAAAATGTATAAATGTAAAAACTCTGGAAATAAGAGTGAGAACTGGCTCAAATCGGGTACCCGGGGGTTTTCGAGGTCTCTGATCACGATTATGATGTTGAAATTGACCCCCCGGACACCTGGGGCTCAGGAACGCCGATGAACCTCGTCTCCGTGGGACTCTCCAAGAAATCACGAGGGGAACGAAAAAAACTCCGCGTCCGGGGGTTTTTCGGGTGGCTGAATTCAAATATGGCATCGGCGAATACCCCATGGACACCTGGTGCCCTCGAACCTCGAGCTGGACATCATCCTCGAGAACTTTCTTGACAATATCGACAAAAACAGCCCGGAAATTATTGAAGGCGTGTTTTTTGAGGCGCGAAATCACGATTTCACGTCGAAAACGACATTCCCACCACCTGGTGCACCGCAACCTGCGCTTGAACATCGTCTCCGATAATTTTCCAAACCCCTCTCCAATAATTTTCGGGTTGTTTCTGGCGATATTGTCAGGAAAATTCTCGGAGAAGACGTTCGAGACCAGGGTACAGCGCACTAGGTGTTCAGGGGGTCGTTTACCGCGCAAAATTCTGATTGGGCGGCTCAAAAAACCCCTTATAACGATTTCCGGTTCACCTTTTTCGATTCTGTTTGGAAAACCCTCGGAGACGATTTTCAAGCGCAGGTTCCGGTGCACCGGTGGTGGAAGGGTCGTTTTCGACGTGAAATTGTGATTTCGCGTCTCAAAAAACACGCCTCCAATAATTTCCGGGCTGTTCTTGTCGATATTGTCAAGAAAGTTCTCGGGGATGACGTCCAGGTCGAGGTCCGGGTGCACCAGGTGTCCGGGATGGTTCGTCGATGCCGTATTTGAATTCAGCCACCCGAAAACCCCCGGGCGCCGAGTTTTCCTCCTTCCCACCTACAATACCTTGTTTAATGCATTTCCTTCGAATACAGGAAGCTTTGGGGCCTGGAATTCGAATAAATCAATTTGGATTGTTATACCCATGGTCACATTTGAAACTTAGTGTTCAAAAATTTTATAGCGAACGGTCCAAACAAGTGCTCTCTGGCAATTAATGATGCACCGCACAGTCACCAGCCCTGGAAATCCATCCAACCTCCTCTCCTTATATTTTTGGATAGAGATACAGCATACGGAATTGTGCGAAAATTGTGCAAAAAGCGTAACAGTTAAGGAAGGCACTAGAAGATGCGAAGATGCGAAAAATTTTTGCAAGAGACTCAATATAGTCCATATTAAGAATATTGAACTGATTTTTTTCACGACAGTTGGAATACGGTTGGTACCAAGGACAATACATAATCAGTTGGAACTGCGAAAGAAATACACTACTTGCGCGAACGGTACCTAGTATGTTTATATTGCCAGTTGGAACAAACCTATTATAACCTACCGGTAGCAGGTCGAGGCAGACAGTGCCTTTCAGTATTTGACCTTACTGTGTACTGTAGGTACTCCGAGTTCAATAACATTTTATTTATTTTAAGGATCTACACTTTCACATAAATAACGTGAAGATAATGGAAGATTCTCGAAATTATATTTTTCTACTACCGTGCGCTTTAACCCACTTTCCCGCACGCATTTTAGCTTTGGAAGTGTCACTTTCCCGCACTAGTGCGGGAAAGTAAAATTATGCAAATTTTGACCTTATTAGATAGTTTTTTACTACGGGAAGTCATAACTATTCTTACACCAGGTGAATAAATAGTCCATCAAATAAAATCAACATATTGTTTTCTAGCTTTTTGTTGCATTTTTAATTTTTTGAAAATATAAAATGATGAAAATATTTTGATATAACCTTGTAAATTCTTCAAAGTAGTGTCACAAAACTACAATCAAACCACCCGGGTTTGATATAAGAAAAATATATCAAATGAAATTATTTCATCTACAAATAACTTAAAATTGTTGCCGTCACCTTCATCGTCATCTTTATGTGACCTGCAAACGATGCCATCCCCATCAACGTCATTCACTCACCAGTTAACACCAAATAACTCCACTGGACCGGCAATTTTAAGTAATTCACAGAATGCAACAAATTGTGTTTCTAATATTAATATTTATAATAATAATTAATAATAATAATAATAATAATGTTTATTTACTAAATATAAAAAATATAAAATAGTACAGGTTAAGTAAATGTAAACATAATTGATGAGACTCCCTGTATTTAGTACCTATATTCTTCACAAATTTTAACCAATTGTTGCTTGAACCCCACCACATCTCGCTGAGCTTGCGTTCTTTCCTGACTGAGTAGTTCACATTGTTTTAACAAGCGATAATAATAATAATAGTTTTTGGTCCAAGTTTTTTATATGTATGCTAAAATAAAATAAATTTTGAAAAATAGGTTGATATATTTTTTTGTATATACGGTCGTAGAAAAAATAATGTTCCTAACTCATGCATAAAGTGTCTTTCCCGCCCTTGACCGCTTGCCCGAACTCCGCTTCGCGTCGTTCGGGTCAACTGCAGTCGCGTACGGGAAAGTATCACTTTCCGCACTTGTTAGGAAAATAACTATTTTCGCTGTGCTTTACGCGTTAGTCAGCATTTTTTTCGTGTGATAATTAGTCTTTATTCCGCCAATGAACCTGTCTTTAGTTCTTGCTTTTTTTCGGGGAATTATTAACAGATTAAACATTTTCAATTATATTAAAATCCGGCTTGATTTGTCAGCAATTCTCTGACAGTCATTTTCACTTCGTATAATCAAAAATTCGCCATTTCTATTTGAGAAAGTCAAGGAAAACTTAATAAAGAATATAACCTGGTGGCAGATTGCGGCAACGAAAACAGTAGAAGGGAGGGTTAAAATTTCACGTTATCCGAAAGCGTTACACAAAAACGCGTTATCTAGATAGAACTTTTCCCAATTATTTCCATGGTGTCGAAACTTAGTGACAATTAAAGGCGAAGATTCGCGGAAGAAGTCAGTAGCGGATCACTTTCTATTGTCAGT
>CAJUYI010007517.1:0-12049 GCA_910591695.1 Galerucella pusilla
CTATATTATTGGAAGACCATCTATAAGTAATTTATTATAGTTTTGAATGAAGTCACGTACCTATATTACTCGTGTCTATGTTTATTAAATAATCCAAATATATTTCTATTTAATTGTTAAGTCAACTAACTGTTGAAATTAACACAATGATCTACAGGGTGTCTACATGCCCACCCTTTGAAAGACAAAATTACAGGGTGATCAAACCTGGAATTTCGTCTCCTAACTAACTAACGCTGATATCTCAATTCAAACACTATTGATGTAGGTAAGTGATTATTTGCTGACAAAATGTATCATATTGCGTAATAAGATACTATCTTGAACTTGACTCGAAAAAATGGTAAACAAATAATTAGGCAATTAAACTACTTATTATTTTTAGATGATCTTTGCATTTAAAAATTCTATAGATTCTACATATTCTATAAATAGATAAAAATAGTTATTATTACTACAGAGAGGAATATAAACAATATAAATACAAATACATAACATATGTTGATATTTGGGTACCCAATAACCTATTACATAAATGAGAATTATACATAAGCACTAATAGATAATATAAAGTCAATTAGTTATACATATATGTACAGCTTTTTTTTAAATTTATTTAGGATAGTACTTTTGTAACCTATTTTTGTGAACGGTACTTTGTTTGCCATTCCTCGCTTGTATAGTGCAATTAGGGCCTATTGTATCAAGTACGATGTACGGTCCACCATACCTAGCATCTAATTTACGAGCATTCTCATTTTTTAAGGTCACTTCATCCCCTTTATTGAGGTGATTTTGATTAATATTTAAATCCCATGACTTTTTTCTAATTTCTTTACTTTTTTCTAGGAATAATTTAGCACGTATATGCGCTGTCTTTAACCTATACCTTATCTCTTGCTCATAAGCGTCAATGTTATAAATTGGTTCAATGTTACCATTAACTAATTCCTCTGGAAGATTACATCGTCTCCCATATATAAGTTCAAAAGGTGTATAATTGTGATACGAACTTGGTGTTGTATTGTAACAAAAAGCATAATATTTACACCATACGTCCCAGTCTGTGTGTGTTTCGTTTATGTAACTTCTGACATATTCATTGTAAACCCTATGATTTCTTTCACATCCACCTATAGTTTCGCTGTGATATGCTGTTGAAATATTATGTTTTATATTCAATAATTTGGAAATGTTTGTTATTAATTCGTTCTTATATTCCAGCCCCATGTCAGTTCTGATTTCTTTCATCGGCCCGTATATTAAAATGAATTGTTCAAAAATTGCGTTGGCTACTGTCTTCGCTTCTTTATTAGGAATAGGTATCATGACCACATACTTCGTTAGTTCACATTGAATAGTCACTGCGTAAACATTATTAGAATTAGATTTCAAGAAAGGACCAATTGTATCTATACACACTAAGTCAAATGCTTCTTGCGGAGTAGGAGTTATAACTAATGGCTCTACATGAGTTATTCTGGATTTGTTAATTTGACATTTGTGGCATGATTTTACAAAATCAGCCACTGTTTTTGACATCTTTTTCCATCTATACAAGTTTTTAAGTTTCTTAAGTAACCGTTTCTGTCCACAATGCCCTCCTAAGAGTGGATCATTGTGATATTTTTTCAGTAAGTCATTTATTTCATCCTTGCTTGTTACCTTTTTTGGTTCTTCACAAATTACTATATGCAAATGTTTCAATGCTATATTGCCTACACTTTTTAATATACTTTCGGTGCACCGTAAAAATATCTTATCATTAATAAATAATTTCACTTTATTCACGTTATTGATTACTGCCAGTTCATCTAACTGAGACAACGTTTGACCCAGATCAAAGTTGTCATTTACAATATCAATACGTGCATTAATGAGCATTTTCTTTTTATGCCGTACGACCATCCTCAGTGATGTCGGCTTTAACTCAAAACGTAAGATAGGCAATCTTAATATGTCTAGGGAATTACTAGCTTTATGAATTTTAATGTTACTCTCATTACTTTCTACATGTTTACCCCTGACTTGTGTTAGGTTATCTTTTTTGTTGTTTTGCTTAGTCATTGATCTCGTAATCGCTAATATTTGTTCATTACTCTGATGGATTTGTTTAAGGTCAGTTATAGATATCCTTGAGAGCGAATCAGCCACATTGTCTGCACCCTTTATGTATTCAATCTCAAAGTCGTATTCCTCTAAATCTAATCTAATCCTAGTTAATTTTGAAGTTGGATCTTTCATTGAAAATAAATGCTGTAACGGTTTATGGTCAGTTTTAACTAAGAATTTAGGCGCTCCATACAGGTAACATCTGAAATGTTTAATACCCCAATGTATGGCTGTAAGCTCTTTCAAAATAATTGGTTTATTAAATTCACTTTTTGAAAAGCCCCGTGATGCAAATGCTATAGGTAAATCTATCCCATTAAAATTTTGACTAAGTATGGCAGAACAAGCCGTATTAGAAGCGTCAGTTGTTAAAACAAATTGTTTAGTGAAATCTGGATACTGCAAAATTGGGGGGTTAACTAATGAATCTTTGAGTTTTTCGAATGCAGTTTGACAATCATTTGTCCAATTAAACTTTACGTTCTTTCTCGTCAATGAATTTAAAGGTAAACAAATTTCTGCAAACTGCGGGATAAACCTTCTATAGTAATTACAAAACGCTACGAATCGCTTAACCTCATCAGCTGTTTTCGGCACCGGGTATCGTTGCACAACATCATACTTAGATTTGTCTGGCAATACTCCCTTATCCGATAAAAGATGACCAAGATAAGTGACTTCTTTTCTGAAAAATTTACATTTTTGTGGGTTCAATTTTAAATTGAATTTTCTACAAGTTGAGAATACGTGTTTTAGGTTTTTCAAGTGATGATTTTCTGAGCATCCTATAACTATTAAGTCATCCATGTATAGAAAAGCTTTTTCTGGCGTTAACCCAGTAAATGCCATTGTCATCATCCTTTGAAAACTGTTTGGACTTATATTCAATCCAAAAGGTAATCTGGTAAACCTGTATGACCCATATTCAGTACTAAATGACGTAAGATCTCTCGAATCTTCTTCCAACGGAATTTGATGAAACCCCGAAATTAAATTTAACACAGAAAACCATTTGGCTCTACCTAGTTGATCTAATATAGAGTCAATTCTTGGTAACGGAAATTTATCGGGTGTAATTTTCTTATTTATTTGCCTAAAATCTATACATAGTCTCCATGCCTTATCTCCTGTTTGAGACTTTTTAGGCACTAGCAATACTGGACTGTTGTATGGAGACGTGGATGGTTCTATTATACCATTTTTGATCATTTTCTGCACCTGTGAGTTAATTTCTGCCGTATGGGCATGAGGTGTTCTATAATTTTTAATATAAACTGGTGAATTATCGTTTAATGCTATTTTCTGAGAATAAAAATTGTTACACGTTAATATATCATTTTTTAGAGCAAATACATCGGAAAATTCAGCACACAATTTGAAAAAATCTGTTTTTACATAATCGGGCACATTTTGTTCTAATGACTGAAACAATTCTTGACTTCTATTATTCTTTTCTTCGTTAATATTGTATATATGAAATCTATCTAATTCTATTGTCTCTAATCTTTTTATTGAAGCTAATACACTTTCATTTGTTGAATTAAGTATTCTTACATACGGATTTTCCCTTGAAACTATACTCCTAGCAACAAATATCCCTGTAGTTAATTCCTGTTGTTCAACTACAACATCCTGCCTTAAATTTTTGAATTTACTAATTAATCTCATTACTTCACATCTTGGCGGTATTACTACTACATCATCATCCGGACTATTATGTATAGGAATTGTCAATTTTTCACTACCCACATTTAATGATAACAACCATTGAGAGTAATCTAAATTACATTTGAAGTTTGAGATGAAATCTCTGCCTAAAATTGCGTTAGCGGGAATAGGAAAATTATCAGGAACCACATGAAATATATGTTGTACTGAATAGTTATTTATAAAAAGTCTTGTGTCAATTGTGCCTAGAGATTGTACAGCACCCTCTGTGACTCCTTTTTTTTTATATTACGATTTGTATTAATTATTTGTGAAGGAAAAAAATTCCCTTTTTCTTAAATATTGAAATATCTGCCCCTGTATCTATAATAAAAGTACACATACAGTCCATGATGTCAGTATAAAGAGTTACAAAATTCGAAAGAGATAGGTCAAAAGTAAACACATGTTTTAAGTTATTTTCTAAGCCCCCAACTCTTGCTGGGGGTCGGGAGAGTTTCCCGACTGCTCCATTGTATTACACATTCTTATGTTTCTTTGTCCAAAATCTCCATTATACGGTTCCCTATTAGAATAACTATTCCCTCGTCTGAAATTATTATTCCATCTGTTATGATAATTACCTCTGAAGTGATTATTATTTCTAAAGTTACCTTGATGACCATTATTTGATTGATTATTGGACAGATTGCTGTCATTATTAGGTTGCCTGAAATTGTTAACTTTTCTGTTAAAATTGTAACGCCCCCTATTAAATTGATGCTGATACTGTCTATTACCTCTATAAAATAAAACACTAGCCTGTGTTTGAGGTGTATCAACTGTAACAAATTTCGTAAGTGCTTCTTGCACCGTGCTAAAACTGCCTGCTGCCAATATTAATTTTGTTTTTTCGTTTGCCGCATTATTTTCCAGAGTCTTAACAGTTGCCTCTGTAGTGTATTTTTCTGCCAACTCAGGTGGCATTCCTTCTCCTGAATATGAAATTTTAAGTTTCTCAGCCAATTGTTCAACTTCTGTCGCAAAGTTGCCTGTATCCTTGAAATTTTGCCTCAACTTATTCAGTTTGGCCACTATTAAAGTAGAAGGTTCACCTTTTATGCCTTTTCTTAGAGTTTCAATTATTTGTTCAACCGTGGTTTCGTTCGTTAACAACGTGCGAGCCTTCCCGGTTAATCTGGTCTTTACGAAAGCTACCGCATTGGCACCTTGATCAGCAGCATTACTCTTTAATAGACCCAATGCGTCTAATATTGTCTGAAGCTTTTCCGGTGAGCCATCATACTCTGTTGGGATGACTTTGCTGGCTAAATTAAAAAATTCTACGGGTGTAAGAGGCATGTCGTTAGTTTCGTCTGTCGTGTCACTATCAGATGTATCGTATTCGTCACTATCTTCCTTCAAAATATTAATGTCAATCAATTGTAAACAAGAGATAGGTACTCTCACTTTATATTTCAAAACCTGAAATGATTGGACTACTTTATCCCTTATTATTTGAAATTTTTCATTACAAGTTGATTTCTGCGTATTGTCTAAATTATTCCATTCTAGTGCTACCGTATGCGTAAAAGCATTAAATAACTTAGTAAGATTATTTCGTATATCTATCCTAGAACTTTCCCCTTTTGGAACTTTCTTTTTAATTGCCCTTTTTGCTTGACCTCTAATGTCTTCCGTCAAAATATTTAATTTAATGATTAGTTGTTCCCATGAGGAAGACATTTACTGCACTGACACTACTAAATAAACCAAATTGCCAAACGATAAGGACGACAAACAAAATACAAAAATTTCATAACTCAATAAACCAATGTGAATGATTAAGTGGATAAATAAATGTAATATTAAAAAAAATTAGCATAAAATAATAATATGTCGGTTACAAAAATAAAATCTTACCCAAAATATTTCCACTGTACACAACACTTGTTCTGGATCTCACTATGGCTCTCCATTATGTTCCTTTTGGTTACTCTCCGATGAATCTTCCACATTGAAGCAGTAATTTACAGGGTAATAACCATCCCCAACACTTTTCACTGTCTACACAACACTTGTTCTGGATCTTGCTATGTCTCTTCGTATATTCCTTTTAATTATCCTTCGATGGGTCTTCCACAGCGAAACACAAAATTTCAAGACAATAACTATCACTAGGATATAAACCAAAATCCTCACGTCTCCAGAAATTGAGATAGCATTTTCTTGAACAATAAAGTTGGAATTCACCACTCCTGTTTCTTTCACTTGCTGATGTGTCGAGTCTGATTGCCCCATTTCAATATACCAATCTTGCTAAGGTCCTTTTGGTCAGGATCGCCATATGGTGGATTAAAAGTCCTTTTGTACTTTTCTATTTAATTTAATATCTATTGATACAAATACTAGTCAACTGTAAACATCGAGTTGATGTTTCAGCACAAAGTCTTATTATATTCTACCTATATTATTGGAAGACCATCTATAAGTAATTTATTATAGTTTTGAATGAAGTCACGTACCTATATTACTCGTGTCTATGTTTATTAAATAATCCAAATATATTTCTATTTAATTGTTAAGTCAACTAACTGTTGAAATTAGCACAATGATCTACAGGGTGTCTACGTTAGCAACTTGGCAAGTAACCATTTCATTTCTGTACAACTGACACAGATCAAAGTGTAGAAAAGTAGAATATCATTAAAGGCGGATTCATGCAATGTTCATCATCATTACATTTTCATCATGTTATAATAATTTATACTAGAAAAAGTTAATTACTACAGTGTCCCATATTTTAATAAATACATTTCTAAGGATATTTCAACCGGCGTTATTTAGCGGCAGTGCTATTTTGCCCGATGCTGTTTCTGTTCTGCGCTATTTCTGTGCGGCGCTATTTTGTCCTGCGCTGATTTTATCCGTCGCTGTTTCAACCTAGCGCTGTTTTCACTCACGCTATTATGCTACAGTGCCCAAAAAATGACTTGCGATACTCTGTGGTGAAACTAAAAACCATCAATTCAGGCCTATTCACAACAGTCAAACTAACAGTAGCAAACACACTAGATTTAGATAGAGATAAATTTGAGAAATAGAATTTATTTAAAGCATCATGTAATGCACTGCTTATTTCATAACAAATAACATAAATAGCTATAACTTCACTACTTTCATTTCGGTTCAACCCCTCTATTGTGGTGACGGCACTTGGAAAAGCGGAAATGAAGATAATACATCTCGCCGACATCATTAACGAATGGGGCGTTTTGGGGGTGGGAATTGTACCCACTATAATGACCTGTTTCGACCAAACCGATAGACAAAGCAATAAATTAATTAGTCCTTGTTTTCTTTCGCTGTGAGATGTGCATCATCTTTTCGGAAGTGGGTGTATGCTTGAGGTAACCGTCGGTTTTGTAGTATTTGTTCTAGAATTTATTCGTAACAAGTGTAAATGATGAGAATATCATTTGGCAGTGTCTATAATTAACGGGCAAGCTTGCTGTTGGTGTTCGTAAGTTTGAATGTTACATAGTAACTTTAATTCGTACATCACAAGAGCTGAGTAACTAATCCAGTCATTATTAACATTCGAAATCGAAAATTTAACTATAATTCCAAAAGTTTTCAAACTTTGGTCAAGTGAATGGTACATTGAGACGACATTAAATCTTATTTTGCAGCCTTGTCCGAAGTCCGGAACATTGTTAAAATTGCAATTAAATTAATTTTTGCTGTATGGTCGTGAAAAAAATTCCAAAAGTTCTGCAAACTTGGGAAGTTTTCGATATAATACTTCATATCACGTATTAAATTTGCATCCAATTTAAGTGTACGGAACATTTTTTGTTATTAAAAATTAATGTTTTTTCTTATTAAACTGAAGGAAAACGTTCCAAAAGTTCTGCAAATTTGACAGATCTATCGGAAAAATGTACCGAACGATTGTATAAATTTACAACCTTTTACGTTGACCGGAACATGTTTATTTATAATTTTTTTTTAATTCGTGGTCATTTTTTCGAGCAAGGCGGTCTCGGAATAATTACAAAAGTTTTGAAACTTGGTTGCAAACTTTGAAAACATCTATTCTGATGCATTCACAAATTTGCAACCTCATACGCGATCCGGAATTTTATGCAATTTGCAAAAATGTAATTTTATTATTTTTTCCCCTTCAAGAAAATTGCAAAAGTTCCGGATCGCGTATGAGGTTGCAAATTTGTAAATGCATCAGTATAGATGTTTTCAAAGTTTGCAACCAAGTTTCAAAACTTTTGTTATTATTCCGAGACCGCCTTGCTCGAAAAAATGACCACGAATTAAAAAAATTATAAATAAACATGTTCCGGTCAACGTAAAAGGTTGCAAATTTATACAATCGTTCGGTACATTTTTCCGATAGATCTGTCAAATTTGCAGAACTTTTGGAACGTTTTCCTTCAGTTTAATAAGAAAAACATTAATTTTCAATAACAAAAAATGATCCGTACACTTAAATTGGTTGCAAATTTAATACGTGATATGAAATATTATATCGAAAACTTCCCCAAGTTTGCAGAACTTTTGGAATTTTGGTCTCAAGAACTGAGCAAATTATCATTTATTGCATTTTTAATAATGTTCCGGATTTCGGAACAGGTTGCAAAATTTCATAGTTTGTTTTTATACCATTCCCGACCTTACGTCAAAATTTGAAAACTTTTGGAATTATTATCAATTGATTGTCTTGACTGACTGAACTAAACGCTCAAGAGCTGGAAATACAAAGTATAAGACAATAAGAACGAAAGCTACTATCCTTACAGTCTCTATTTATTCATGCATTTATGCTTAGGACAAAAATCCTCATATTTAATAATGAATTAGTTAGCAAGCTACCGGTGAATTAATGTGAGATACATATCACATCTCGTTAGGCATTCGCTTTGAACTTCATACAAGTAGATGCGTATAAGTAGGCATAACTTCGACGGAAACGTATGTTATAACGAAAATTAAGAAGACATGAAGTCTCTAGAGAGAAATATATAACTTACCGAGCTCATTTCCCTTTGTCTTTAAACTTAAATATTCTTGTTCTTATCTTAAAGTTGAGTCTTTTAAAGTATTAACCAACTTCAAAACAGTTTGTCGGAAGTACTTAAACTGTCGAGTTGCTGAATTCCGCGTGATTCGATGGTAAGTAAATTGATTCAAGTGATTGATATACTTTGAAGTAGGTGGAAGTGTCTAAACGTAAGCTGTGAGGATGCATAGTAGGTACCTGTTTTGTCCACAGTTGCTCGGTTATACATATTTATTTTCCTAGTATTTCAGTTACGTTATGAGACTTTTGATACATCCAGTGGTGTTTTGAATAAGTTCTTGGTCGTAACTGAGCAAAAGTCAAGTTTAGATGTCAAAGGTATTAGTATAATACTTTTATAATGCCTTACAGAGTGTTTGGAAATCGGAGAACAAATACTGTTTACTAAGAATCAACAGCTACTTCACTGGCTATATGCCACGGAGGACATTGTATATTAATCTTCATATTACAGGATTATCAATTTTTTCCTAAATGAATAAGAAGATTCCCACCCGAATCCATAAAAACTGCTATTTTCGCTTATAATACAAAAAATCATTGAATATAAATATGTCTGTGAATAAATTAATTTTGTAATCATATATTCTTGATCTAAGAAGTTTCCCCAACATTTCTACGCAAACCCCATTGAAATTACTCCAGTTTTACCAAAGTTACAATACTTAATATATAGATTTTCTTGTGAATTCAAGATTCCTAAAATTTACAAGATAATGAAAAGTGCCGTATTTTGTAATTAGAAAAAATTAATTATCCGTAAATTTTATTCATGGAACAGACCTCCTAAATAACAGTTTCCATCCTTCGAAAAATTGTTTCAATGCCACCTTATTATATAATATATGTTTTATTGAGATACTTGATTTTTAATTAGAAAATAATATTTATATTATATATATATGAGTTGAATAGGCTTGTTGATCGATTCAGTGGACTGTATTATTTTTGGTGATTGGACCTGGTTCTTTAAACAAAAGTTCCTAACGTGTCAAATGGATTCATTCACAGACATTCAGAACATACCAAACACAACATATTTTACAGTAGCTAGCACCTTGACTCTACGACTTACTTGGCGACAGTGCCCTCGTAACGGGCGCTACTCAAAATTGTTGGAAAACAACTAGCGTCTAGGAGTTCAGGTAACATAGGTCACGAAGATAAACGAAAGTTAGTAGTTGAGGTGCGCATGCGTCCAAGCAGCGTTTTACCTTCTATTCGATGTGACTGAACGTGAGTGGATTGGCGCAGCTGCTAGGATGCTGAGCTCACAACTCAGAGGTCGTAGGTTGGAAACCCGGACCCAGACCTTGGTTTTTTGTTTTAGTTTTTTATTTCTTATTTTCTGATATTTTCATACATAGTTACTTACTTGAATGACTATTTATTTGAAGGAAACCGTAAATAAAGTAGATAAATGTCAAGTTTGATCAAACATTCCAAACATCCTTTGTTGTTACTTCACCCATTGTCACACATTTTGTAGTCATCAACGTATTTCTCAACTTATGTCGACGTAAGTGTAATTTGTTATTTTTGAAATTATCACATTTCAATTGTTTTTAGTATTCTCGAATATTTTTGTCCCTATTAATTGACTTTCAACTTTTGAAGTGCCTTTCCAGTTTAATTAAAAAGAGCGAGATTTAAATTGGAAGTTGATTAATTACTATGAATGGGAAAGAGATGCTGGAATGCCACTTTGACCGTTAGATGCCGTTTACAATGTAAGTACCTATCTATATTATGCAAAAAGTTACTGTTTACTGCTCTCGACACAACGGCCTTACTCGCGCTAGTCAATCAGTTACTTTTCAAACTTGTTACACAAACAACTAATAATAATTGATTTGATAAAAAGCAGATTCAGACCACAAAGGCCATGTCGGACATGTTTCTGGTCGATGATCTTCGTTTTATATCACCCATGATAGTCCAGTAAAAATACCAGACTAAGGAGCAACAACTACAACAACTACTTCCCTGTCTATATGCCACGGAAGACATTGAATTATACTTCGAAGTTAAACGGGGCTGGTATATCTGTAAGTGATATTGTCCCTTCTAATTATAAAGCAGAATGGTTGGTTATTTCTTGCAAATATACCAATTCCGCTCAACTTAGAAGGGTAATTTAATTTCCTCCGTGGCATATAGCCAGGGAAGAAGTTGTTGTTTCTCACTTAAATGTAACAACTGTTACAGGAAGCTGTAAGGTGAAAAAATGTCAATTTTTCTGAAAACGATTTTCTTGGAACTTGCTTACACCTTCAACCAATTATTATGAAAATTGGCGGCTACTATCTCCATAGTTTTGCATTCTATATGAACCTCAAATCCGAATACGATCATTTTTTAAATAATTTTTTTTTCCATAAAAAAATTGTGAGAAATGGCAAAAAATCATGTTTTTGGGTTTTCACCGCTGTGAAAAATTTAATTTTCTATTTTTAAAAGTGAATTCCTTTGTTTGATTTCAGATGGAAATTATGGCTTCCATATAGTACGCGAAAAGGTGAGTCTATTAAATTTGTAACCTGCAATATGGGGTCGCTAATATTTTAGGTACTTGAAGTTTCAATAAACTACATTCGTTTTTTATACTAAAAATTTATTAAAACTATTTAGAAAACCCTATTTCCCTCAATGCTTTTTCAATTGGTAAGGTATTTTCCATATATAAAACAGTGTATTAATAAAGTTTTTGAATCAACTTGTATTATTTTGACTGTAGCAATAAATTTATTCCAAATTCTTTGTTTTCGCAACTTTGTGCGACGTTCGGATTGATAGTCACTTCTCATCTGAATTTCACCTAGAAGGAATCCCGGAATTATTGGATACTCGAAACTCTGCACTCTGCACACACTGCAGTTAGTTGCAAATGGGAAACGGCGGCTCTAGTATCTTATTAGTCAGTCTTCTGGTGACGTTTGTGTGTAAATTTCTGTTTCATGTTTGCGAATATATTAGAATAGTTTATTATCATTATTAGGTAGTTCAGAAGTTCCGCGGATATAATGAGAACGTAGAATTTACTTAATAACTCGCATTGCTGGTTGCAGTTTTTTCGAAAACAAAAGAAAAAAAGTCACGACAAAAGGGCTCATTACGTTAACACACATGATGATTCTATATTAACTTTATTATACAGGGTGTTTCTTAAGTAATCTAAAATATTATATGGGG
>CAJUYI010007518.1:0-12045 GCA_910591695.1 Galerucella pusilla
GCTCTAACAAAAGCCCGTTTTACATATTACTCTCTCGATTTACCACCCTACCGATAGGGTCTCTTTTCTTCTCTCGTGCTTTTTATGACGAATAAGTTTCGAACGTTTTACGCAATATCTAGAAAAGATAGAAAAAATCAAGTTTATCGCGAAAATAATATCGAATATGTAAAGAAATTCTTGCTATCGGCATTTTTATCCCAAATTGCATGCCAAAAATAAAGTGTCATACAGGATGTTCAATAACTGATAGGTGATATTTCAACTGTAAAATCCTGATCTCAAAATAACAAGATTTGATCCAAATTACTTTTAGGCCAGTAAATATAGAATTTAACCTCGTATTAAGTTTCCGATCCAATTTTTTTTATCAGAAAAATTTCTGAGAAACAAAAGGTGCGATTTTTCATTCTCTACAATAATGGCCTCCATTGCCTTCGCCTAAAAGTGCAAAGCTACCGAGATATCGGCCAAAATCGTTTTTTCAAGATAGCTATAAGCTTTACCGGAATCAGTCAGCATTTTGTGATTTTATACTGAGTAAGTGGTCCTAAACCCAAAATTGGATCGGAAATTGAGTGCGAGGTTGACCAAAAAACGGCTATTTTCACTGGCGTATTTGGTAAAAGGTACTCAGTACTTCAAAACTATTTGATAAATAGTCAGACTTGATGAGAAGTGTAGATAGTATATACCCCACTACCAGAGAAGTACGCCAGATGCAAGTGATTGGTTGATTCAGTTGGCAGAATCGCGTAAATACCCTACTCTTCCTTCATAACGATTAGGTCAATCATTTTACGAGATATTTCAAGCTGAACATGAACTTGAACAGGGTTATTTATTATAAATGTCCCAGCCCCTACCATAGTTATTATTGTATAAACAAAAAAACACTAGTGTATTTGTCGCTGTAAAAGTTAAAGCTAACTTTTGCCGCTGTCAAAGTGACAATTGCACTGTGGCATATGCGATTTTTTATACATGAATTAAATTGTCACGTAAAATGAATTAACTTATCAGTAAAACAATGTGGCAAATGTTTTTTTTATATTAATGAGAAAACAAGACAATCAGTGGTGAAGTTTCCAGACAGTGATTTACTCTGAAATTAAATAACTTTTCCTCAGAAAAATTCCCATCCACCGACATTACCCTATAAACAGTCTTAATGTAATCAACAAGAAGTTCTTGATGTAGACAGTTCATTCTTTAAGAAGTTGCAAGTTATTCAAGTACTATTTCCCTTGTTCCATTTCATTTTGTGGAAAACTTTTCCACTTCCATGCCTTTTCTAATTCGGCAAAAAGTATACGGTCAGTTTTGCCTTCTCTTTTTATATACCAGAATCGTTTATTATGTTGCTTGGCACGATGTCGGAAAAACTCATACAAAAAAGACTCGGGCCCAAAACTAAAAGCCCGGGAAAGTCGTTTATGACAGCACCGCGGATAACATGTTTGATGACGGAGGTATTCCAGATCCGTAACGATCTATTAACCATCTATCATACTAGTTGCCGATGGATTGTGGAAATATCTGAAATATGAAAAGCTTCTTCAAATTCTCGAAGAGTTGCAAGAAGGAGTCTGCGGTATCAAACTTCCACTTTGAGCGCATTCTGCAGTTGCTCGGTGAAAGCAAATAGCATATCCTACTCTTCTACAATATTCTGGAGATAAGAAATTGCAATCATTGATCTTCTATGAATAGGTACGAATAGGTCAAAACCATTTGCTTTCCAGAACATTACTAATTCACCATCAAATTAGTCTTTTTGAGAGATATTACAGTCATTAACCCTGTCTTGTGGATTTCTTAGCAAATAACTTCATAAAGATTCGCGTTTCATCCAAGACCAACGATCACCTATGGAACAATAGTCTGGTAGAGGAGAACAGTGTCCTCAGCAGTGAACATATTAACTGCAATCCAAAGACAAGCCCTCCTTGGTATTATTGGTGTATTGAACAGCACAGGAACGGCATCAATGAAAGCCCTTGTTGGACTTCCTCCCTTGGAACTTTTTGTAAGGGCGGAGGTGGTAATGGCAATTCTAAGGCTGAAATCGGGAGACTTATGGTCCCCGAACAATGTTTGAGAAGGACAAGCTTTGATAGCATGTCACCGGAGAAAATATTCACTGAGCGAGTGAATATCATTATCCCATCCAGGGAACAGGTGATGCATCCACGTAATTCTAGAGAAATCATCTAGTTCACCAATGGATCCAAAACAAACCATGGCTCTAGTGCTAGGAAGAAACTGTCCCTTAGCCTTGGTCGATACACAACTGTGTTTCAAGCAAAGACGATTGCCGCTATAGCCTGCATTGATGGAAACATCACAAGAGGATATACCTACCGGTTAAAAAATAATTAAAATTTCCACTGACAACCAGGCTCTGCTTGAAGCTTTCAGCAATCCAACAACTAGGGATAAGCTGGTAAAAAACTGTGAAGAATCCCTTAACATGCTGGCAAGAGACAACAAAGTGTCTCTAATGTGGGTGCCGGCACATGAGGGAATTGCAGAGAATGAAATAACAGACCAGCTAGCTAAAGAAGGCTCTACAGGAGCCTTCATGGGTCCGGAACCGTTATGTGGAATCACAAAGGATTACATAAGAGGGGAAGTCAGGAACTGGCTAGTAAGGGAACACCAACTCAAAAGGAGACTGACACAAGGACACCTCCATACTATGAGTTTACTGAATAAGGTAGACAAGAAACTCTCGTCCAGGCTGCTCAAACTGGATAGGACAAATTTGAAGACAGTCACCGACCTGGTGACTCGACACTGTACTCTGAGGAAGCATTTGCACAGGATGGGCAAAGTTAGTGAACCTATGTGCAGAAAATGTGAACTCTACGATGAAATACCTACTCACATACTTTGCTTCGGTGAGAACTTACAATGACTCAGACGGAAGCATTTTGGAGTGAAAATAACACAACTTACACAACCATCGCAGCTACTGAAGATACCTCCGGATAAACTGGTGACCTATATAGAAGACACGGAGCTTATTGAATGGAAGTAGGTAGACAACATGGGTGATGGTACAAAGATGGTACAAAGAAGATGTTTCCTAGTGAACAGTGGTGCAGTAACCAGTCTTCTACATTTATACCCTGCTTCATTTAGCATTCTCCTGACTGTTCGTACGGGAATCCCTACTTTCCGAGATTCTGCTTAGCTTGGTCCCAGACACTAAGTACGTGTATTCGGCGAATAGGCCAATATTTGTCATTTGCACGAATGTTTGCTTGATCTACCACTCGGTGCTTTAGTCAGCATAGCTTTTTATGAATTCAACATAATAACCTTATTTGCAAAACTTATCTTCGAGGCGTCAAATTGATCGCAATTGTTTTTCTATTTCTTCTTGAAACGTATTCCACATATTCACGTATTGAACAGGATTAAAACTGTAAAAACGACCAGGAGTTGATACGCAAATGAAAATAAATTATTCAATTTTCCCCCTATTTGTCTATTATTATAAGCTTAATAATTCAAACTTTGTTTCATTAAGGATATTCTTTATCAGTAATAGGTATTTAATATCGAGTCCAATCCTGTGTTCTCTCCACTGTTGCCATCATCAAAAAACCTGTGATTTATGTGCTTGATTGTACGGATTTTTTTTGCTTGTCTGGTGTACTGTTCGATGTAAAAGAGAACTGACAAGAAAAGATAATATCGATATTATTTTTACCTTTTACTTCAACTAACAACATCATTTGACGTATCGTAATAATTAAAATAAATTTAAATTGAATCATTGAATTTATATGTAAAGAGTGGTTGTTACGATATACGAGTTCCGTGATTTAAAAAAACACCTCATTTATTGTTTTTTAATCCCTTTCCGGGGGTCACTATAAAGTTTTGTAAGTAAACTAATTAGCCATGTTGTAAGATAGATGCACCCATAGATAGGTGAAGATGAACTGTCAGCTTAAAAAGTTCATTGCGAAACTTGCTATAGGTCAAGCTGTCTCTAATTTATAGTTGCGAATGTGATTGTGTTCGTTGTTTGTTTGTTATGATTTCACGCCTTGATTGCTCAACCGATCATCATGGATTTTGTGCACTTTTCAGGAGAAAAGAAAAGGACACAGGGTACTTTTTATACAGAAAAAAAACTGATTTCAATAAACCCGAATATAATACACATTCAAGATACCTATATTAAGCTACAATCGCATTGGTTCTCTGAAAAGGCAATTTTGCTCTTAATTATCCTACCTCGGTTTCCAACAATGACATGTTGGTTCCATTTAAAATGATCTGTTAGTATTTATCACACGAATTTCATGAGTAAAGTAGGTACTGTATTTCCGTCAACTGCCAATTTTTAACACCAATATACATGAAAATGTCCAGCAAACTAATTTTATTTGAGACCAGGTAATGAAATAGCGGTCCAGTTTGCTGAAGAAGGTTCTAAAGGAGACTTCATATATTGGGAACCGTTTTGTGGAATCTCAAAAGATTGCATAAGATGGGAAATCGGAAACTGGCTAGATAGGAAACACCAACGCAAATGAAGGTCAACACAAGGGTACCTCCATACAAAGAGTTCACTGAGCAAGGTAGACAAGGAATTCTCAACCCGGATATTGAAACTGGCTAAGAGACATTTAAAGACAGTTACTGACATGCTGACTGGTCACTGCACCCTGTAAAAACATCTGCACAAAATGGGCTGAAGTGAATATGATCCCACAAGGACTAAATAACTAGTGGCCTATATAGTCTCGAAGATACATACTGTTGTGATGCCTTTTAGTCAATATAATACGTTAACAATAATATTTAAATAAAAGACATAAATTCCCTTGAAGCTAATTTCAATAAATCATAAGAACGTTGAATCGTTACATAAATAGAAGTAGGAAGGTCGCACGTACGAAGTCAAGTTCAGAGCGTGAAATAAACATACATAGTATTATTCATATTTACTTATGACGAACTTAACTTGTCGTATAAATATGCAAACGATAGTGTTTTAAGAATTATTATTAATATTAGTGTTAATGTTGATGTGAATGTTAGAATATGAATATCACAGTTCATAAGTAATAAGTAGTATAATGTATAGTAGTAAGTTTAAGTAATAAATAGAACGTATCCCACTGCTTCAGGTAGTTGTTTTATTCCTGTAAGATGACCCTCCGAGTGACAGGTAACACCATCATTTGAGAGGCCGATCCACATTACACTGGAATGGAAGTAGAAAACATGGGTAATGATACAAAGATTCAGTTCAAGTGCCTGGGCTATAAGCACATCCCAATCGAATTAATGAATGAGTATATGCAACTTGCAGTTAATGGCTATTGATCGAGGGGTAACTCGTAAGTGGAAGTAGGTGTACACCACAGTGGAAGTATGTGGAAGTTTCTTGGAAGTATGTGGAAGTTTGGAGGAAGTAAGTGGCTGTTTAATACAGAAATTAAACGAAGTGCGCTGAAAATAACAAATTTGGAATAGTTGAATAGGTCATTATACAGGGTGTTAATTAATAGGTGTTACAAACTGGAAGAGCGTGTGGAAAAAAGAAAAAATTGGCGTAAAATTTCCTGTCATGGATCGTTGGAGCTTTAGTTTTCGAGATACAGGGTGTTGAAGTTACCCATAAATATCATAAAAATCAATGCTTTTGCGTGTTTTCAGAAATTATAAATTTTTGTGCTCGTTATGGAAGCGTGTTGCATTACAAAAAGGGTGCATGGGTTTTTACATTGTCAACTACCTTGAAAATAGTTTCGTGAAAGTACGTGGAAGTTTTTTCAAATGTGGAAGTAGGTGTACAAGATTTTTGCCGGCGGTTTACCACTCGCTATTAATACACTCGTATCAATTATTCTCAATAGCCATTTTTAAATTCTTATTGCATAATTCCACCAACATCTTGAACATATACAGTACAGCAGCGCCAATAATTATCGAAAATATTTCCGTGAATGCCACCTTGACTAGGATCTTCTATTTTCAGTTTATATCATTCTGTCTTCATAAACTTGATTCACAGGCCTCGTTTTTTTCTGTTTCTAATTGCAGCCATTTCAATTTCCCTGTAGAGTAAACATAAACCGAAATGATGTTTGCCAAGTTGTGGTACTAGGTGTAGTTTAGTTTCTAAATTTTCATTAAAACATCAAAGGATATTTGGGCGTTGGAAATTTTTCGTTTTTTCAAAGCGCTAATGATCATTCATTATTCACACGTTTTGAAAACACCATCCAATTAGTTCACAGACTACTAACACAATATCCGAACTTTGACCACTGTTATTTTATTTTGCCAAGAAGTACTTTAAACGACAGGTATTTATGATGTACAGAATGTCCCAAATTAATATATTTTCAAGTGGAGCTTGAAACCTTGTCAGGTCAAATATTCAATAAAGTTTATGATCACTTATCACTATTGTATTCTATTGTTTTGTTAGGGTAGGTACTACGTGGGCAATTCTCATAGTCCTGCGTATTTGCAGTAAAAGCGGAAAACTGCCACAATTTCACTTTATCCGCAATTATCTTCGAACGTATGAAAGATTACAAAAAAGTTTCGGATAAAAGTTATAGGTTTTCCTAATCCACGTCGAAATATACCATCATGCCTGATTGCATACCATAATTATGCAGTAAAAGCACTAAGGCTTTTTCTGTCCTGTTGTAAAGTTTTTAATGCTTTAGTGCACATGGTATAAGCTATAATTTTCAACTTTCCTAGCAAATCTTTAAATTGTCTGGAAGATTTAAGTAAACGCTTTTTCACCACTACCAAATTTGTAATTTATAAAGAAATATTTTTGGATTTCAGTAAAATTTGTAAACTGACAATACAGTGCTATTCAAAAGTCCCCTCCCTCCCTCGTATATTTTGAACGGCTACACTTAGATTAATAAAATTTGGAGGGTGAAAATAAAGTGTTGTAAACTTCTCTACGAATGGTAACAGGTGGCGTAATAGTAATAGATGACGCCACAGTGCCACTCTTGCCAATAATTTTAAATAGGACCTTATGGCAGGTGATATCTCGTTTGAAAGGCATTGATATTGGCTACATAGCCATATTAATTTTGTTTGGGTTTAAACTAATTTTGACGGATAAATTAAATAAATGCCAAAATTATTATTTCACATTTAAATATTAAAGATTTTTCAGTCCGCCTCTGGTTAGTTGTCAAAAAAATTGACGTTTTTAATTTAATAGTATTTGTTGCTTCGCAAAGTTTTTCTAAATAGCTTAAATATTTAATTTTATTATTGTTTAACGAGACGTTTAAGAGTTTACATAGGCAAAATGGTACGTACTCAAGCCGACAAAGTAGCAGCTATCTTAATAATTGGTGAATCTAGAAAGAATCTCCATGAAGTGGAACGTTTATTTAATGAGAGATACCCAGATCGCCCTATCTAGAGAACTTATTTGATAGAGCTTCTTCACAAGTTTGAAGCAACAGGTAGTGATCAAGACGCCAAACGATCTGGTCGACCAACATTCAGTGATGATAAAAAAATAGATATAGTTGCTGAAATGGTAGTAAACCCTGCTTCCTCTTCAACTAAATTTGCGCCTATCTGTGAAGTAAGTGAAAGTACAGTACAGAGAGTGTTGGCTTAAAATAAATTTCATCCATACAAGTTAAAATGGAGCACCACCTTTCGGATGACGACCCCGACAGAAGACTCGAATTCTGTGAATGTATGACAAATAAAATTAGTCAAAACCCACATTACACAAAAACAATTTGTCTTAGTGACGAAAGTACGTTATGCCTCAATGGAAATGTGAATACACAAAATGGAGTGACACAAATCCTCACATCTTTCGTGAACAACATACCCAATTTCCAGAAAAAGTCAATGTTTGGGCAGGTATTTTGGGAAACCACATAGTTGGTCCTGTCTTCCCAAATTCAAATTTAAGCGGTGAAGTGTATCTGGAGATGTTACAAAATGCAATTGAGCCGTTAATTCTTGAAATTCTGGAAGATAATCCAGATAAATTCGGCCAACTGGAAATAACATTTCCACAAGATGGTGCTCCTGCACATTATTATGGTGTAAGACGTTACCTGGATGAAGAATATGGAGGTAGATGGATCGGCCGGCGAGGTCCTATAGAATAGCCACCTCGGTCACCATGTCTGACACCATTAGATTTTTTCTATGGGGGTACTTGAAATCCAAGGTTTATACTACGGCACCAGATAGCATTAGCGTTTTGAAAGGAAGAATAATTTAAGAATGCAATATAATTTCAGCTGACACATTAGAACGAGTACGACAAGAGCTTACTAATAGGATATATTACTGTCAGGAAGTAGACGGAGCACATTTCGAACACTTGCTATAAGAATCCATTGTTGATATTTGATTAATTAAATTTAAAAACACAATTTCAATAATTTTGGTATTTATTTAGTTTATCCGTCAAAATTAGTTTAAGCCCAAACAAAATTAATATGAATATGTAGCCAATGTCAATGCCTCTCAAACGAGATATCACTTGCCATAAGGTCCTATTTAAAATTATTGGCCAGAGTGACAATGTGACGTCATCTATTACTATTACGTCACCAGTTACCATTCGTAGAGAAGTTTACAACACTTTATTTTCACCCTCCAAATTTTATTAATGTAAGTGTAGCTGTTCAAAAGATACGAGCGGGGAGGGAACTTTTGAATAGCACTGTATATTAAAAATTAAATTGTGCATTTGCGTAGATTCAATAACGGAGCATTATGTGAATAAGTAAATTTTCAATTTTTTTTGTTTTTTGGTCAAGGGACTATGTCCACTTAGGCAGTCACTCTAGTATAAGTCCAATTATTGATTTTTGGATAGAATAAGGCTGCCCTAACACATCCCAGATGGGATTCATATCTGGACTGCACACTGGACAATGAAACCGCCCAATTCCTACTTCATCTAGATATTCACTCACCAGCAGCGTATGATCTTGTATTTTAATGCATGAAAATGCCTTGCTCTTCTATTGTGACTATGATAGGCAAAACATGATATTCCAGGAAATCCGTTACATATCTGTGACCTGTTATTAGCCATTCTCTACAAAACCAACTTTGTACTTGTTTCTGAAGTGGTACATGTCCAAATCATAACAGCCTTCTCCGTGCATACTCGTCGACGTCACTCTGGTCCAGCAAAAAATGTTACTCCTCTGTAAAGAGTACCTTGCTCCAGTCAAAATCGCTCCGTGCAAAGTGATTTCGAGCAGAATTTAGTTTACAATATATCATTCATTTTGTTAAAGCTTCACTGATTTTATTAAAATAAATGAAATAGTAGTAGACGACGCTACTGGGCTCGAAAGAAATCCATCAACTCTTATTCTTCAGGAATTTCGTCGCTAAAAAGTTGGAAAAGGATCGAATTCTCGACTATTATATTTCTAAAAGGCATATTATATTTCCTTTCGACTCATAATATACGTTGGACTTGAACGTAACGCGTAATAGAATGTCAAGAAGTCCTCAGCTTCTCTCGTAAATTCTAAAACGCGAGATATCCCCCTTCAAACTTTTTTCGCTTATTTAAAATGGCTCGACGATTTGAATATTGCTTTTGTATTCTATTTCTTTTCCTTTTTTGTACGTCTCCGGATTTCCATCGGATAAAGAAAAACTTGTGTCATTGAAGATGTGGCTGCAGCTGACGCATAACAAAAATTAAAAAGTAATAATAGTCACGGGAAATTTGAGAGTTAAACGTGAATTATCGCGGTTCAATTCTCCGCTGTGGTGTTTTCAGTTTTCGAATGTATTATGAAAATGGAGTACTACTTTTTGAAACATAATCATACATCTTTTTATTAAGCCAGAGCGAATTTAAGAAAATTGAAAGTGCAATTGAACTTATTTTTAACGACCTTTCCAAATCTGTTTGAGAGTTTTGTACAGGAATCCCTATGTCGCATCTTATAAATAACACAGTGTACACTATGACAATAATAAATCATAGGTTCGGCAAAAACTTATATTCCGAATGTAGAGTCTCATAAAAGAGCAGCAGTGAGCACCTCAACATAAAATTCTATATGTCCAAGAGAGAACAGAATACTTCCCCTTCCTGAAACCACCACTCCTAGACTCGATTGGTTAAGATACACTCTCCGGAGAGGGCTATGCTGACATTGTCTCTTTGTTGTTCTATAGTTTTTTTTATTTACCTAACAGAATGGCAATATGAAACAGAGAGAGATGTATGACTTGTAGCATAGTATATTAATGTATTTTAACTGGATTGTGGCGTCTTCTTTGTTCTTCACATTCTGAGCATTGGAGTAAGGGATGCTTTACTGTGATTGAAGTATGACATGTTTGACATAAAGGAGCTGTTTCTTTTGTTGGGTAGTGTTGATGTCTTATGTGTGTATGTCAAACTCATTCTCTTCTTTCATTTGACAGTGGGAATTTGGTACTACTTGTCTCAAATTCGTTTCAGTGTCTTATGTTTGGAATTAATTCTTAATACACAGTGGCCATAACGTTATAGTTATTTATACTGTGAGGTATTTAAGTAGCATTTACTAGTCGAGAACAATTTTGCACCCAAGGGATAGCAAAGGCTGGCAATCTGGCTGCAATAATATCCAAATATCTCATTTTGTAACTTGTTTGTAGCACAGTGTAATATTGGGTAACAAATCCGGGATCCAAATCCTGGAACACAGGATTCCTAAGACAGTTGGGTCAACCAATTTACCGGGCCTATCAAGTTTCTTGTGAGAAACCAGTTCCTGTGCCAACCAAATTCCTGGATGACAATTTCTGTGAAGTGAAATTCCTGTGACGTGAAATTCTTGTAACGTAAAATTCCTGAGACGCAAAGTCACACATATCTTGACTTAGCAAGTTCCTGCTTAAGTAAAGTACATGGAAGGCAAAATTTCCAGACAGCGCGATCCTTATATCAAATTTTACAGGAAAGTAATTGTCAAATTTAAAAAGGTTTCACTCATTTTTTTTTCGCGCATTGTAATTTATTATTAAACTTATTTAATTTACTAGATTAGATTGGTATTGTAGTGGCTTTTTGTCCTATCCCACTGCGACCTTTGCAGATCTATTGTGATCCTCCCTATATTTAGAGCTCAATATCTAGCTTTATTCTTTTTATTAGACCTAATAGCCTCCTTTGCGTAGCTCTCTGCCCTCGGTTTTTCTTCTCCGAATAAGTGAAACCGCATCCTTGATAGGCCTTCGCACTCACAGAGTATGTGCTCTGCGGTTTCGTCTTCTTCCTGGCAGAACCTGCATAGGCTGTCATCTGCAAGGCCAATTGTGTGTATATGTTTCCTCAGCCTACAATGTCCGGTCAGCATTCCCACCATCGTCCTCGTCGTTTCCCGACTTTGACATATAGTAGGTCGTGTGACAGTTTTGTCGAAGGGCTTTCAAGGAATAATTTTGCGTGTCTTTGTCCTGGGGTTTCATACCACCAGCGCAACGCCTGGTTGTTTATCCATTTGTGGATGCTCTCTTTACTTAGGCATTTTGCAATTCCACAGGAAGGTTCTGGCCCTATAATGACCTCCGTTGCTCCCTGCTTGGCTAATTCATCAGCCTTTTCATTGCCTTTTATTCCTTGGTGGCCTGGTACCCAGGCTAGGGTCACTCTATTATGACTACCTAGTCTGTTTAGGGCCTTCCGACACTCCCACACCAGATTTGATATTATCTTATATGAGCGTATCGCCTTAAGTGCTGCTTGGCTGTCGAAGTAGATGACGATTCTTTGGTTATCGACCTCCTGTCTCATCAACTCTTCTGCACAGCATTGCACCGCCAGTACCTCTGCCTGAAAGACAGTAGCATGTTTCCCTAGGCTTAGAGAGATCGTGATCTTCTCTTGTACCCCATATATTCCGGCTCCTACTCCGGAGTCTGTTTTCGAGCCATCAGTGTACCAGTTGAGATTCGCTGTTATAGGAGGCCCTGCTTCCCAGTCCTTTCTCTCTGGAATGTAAACTGTATAGTCGTTTTTAAAGCTATATTGTG
>CAJUYI010007519.1:0-12044 GCA_910591695.1 Galerucella pusilla
TATACTTTTCCTAGTTAATTGAATTATATTTACAATGTTATCTGTCTCACTTCTAAGAAATGTATTATTAGAAATATTAATTCTAACGCACATGTACTGTGCACTTAACTTATTATATTCTATGAATAATTGACTTAGGTCATAAAAATGGACAAAAGTGTGACTTGACTTCTGTAACTTGGCAGGTCCTAGATTAATAGGAAGAATGCCCAAATTATGGGTGATGTCCTTTATTTCGACTGTTACGTCTCCGACGGTGACGAACCTGAAATAAATTTATACGAAGTCTCTTTAGGACGTTTTACATTCGATAAGTGAATATTCTCAGTGGTATTCTTATGTTTTGTCACAATTTTTGCAGTTTTAAGTTTAGTATTTTTACTTTTTATTTCTTCACTTTTATATTTATTTTTTGTTTTACCTTGCGCTTGTTTATTACGCACAAAAACTTTTGTAGGTATTACCTCTGGTAATTCTTCGCGGTTTTTATTGACTTTGGAAATTACTTTTGACTTATTTTCTTGTAATATTTGATTTATTTTTGAATATAAAAGTTTCATCTTATCTCTATGATTTTGAACATAATTATTAACTATTTACTGATCTATTTCTATATCAAAAGGTGTATTGCTATTTAAATGACCCGTAATGATTTCATTAGGTTTCAAATTTGTCGCCGAATGAATACTATTATTATAAGCTATTATAGCTATTATAATAATGCATGAATAATTTTATTCTCGATGGGTTCATTTTTGAAGTCAATTTGGTTGTTCAATAATCTAATGTGTTCAATAATAGTAGAGTGGAATCTTTCAGCAATTCCATTCGATTCTGGATGTTGTGAACTGATAAAATGTATTTTTACCTTATGAGTTTCTAATAGCTCTTTTACAACAGAATTTTTCAATTCAGTACCATTATCTGAAATTACTTGTTCTGGTACACTGTGATGTGTGAAATATTTAATTAAATTATGGGCTACTTCAATTCCTTGATTGGATTTCAATTGATAAAGTTGACCGTATTTAGAAAATGAATCTACTAACGTCAAAAATTTAGTATTTTCTAAGGTTATGGTATCTAAATGCAAAATTTGAAAAGGTTTTGTAGCTGTAGGAGTAACATTTAAATATGGTTTTATAGGATTTCTATCATATTTGGTTAATTGACATATTTCGCATTCGTTTATAAAAGTCTGTATTGATGCTCTTTGATTGGGCCAATAATACAGAGCTTTCAATCGATTTTCGGTAATAGCCTAAAAGTCCGAGAAATCCTTTCAATTCCTTTGGATTTTTTGGTATGGGAAATTTCTTTATCGCTATTATTTTATCTGGGTTAGGTTTTACACCTTCTGGGGTAACAATGTGCCCCAAATATGCTACTTCTTTTCGTAAGAACTCGCATTTATCAATTTGTAATTTAAAATTGGAGTCTCTCAACCTAGCAAATACTTCTTTCAGATTACTGAGGTGTTCTTGCAGACTTGTACTGAACACAATTATGTCATCGAGGTATACCAAACATTTTTCATTTTGTATGCCTCTTAAAATATTATCCATGACTCTTTGGAAGGTAGCAGGAGCTCCCTTAAGACCCATGGGCATGCGCACATACTCATAGTGCCCATTTTCTGTGTTGAAAGCTATTTTAGGAATGTCTTCCTCAGCCATCTCGATCTGGTGGAATCCAGAGGCGAGATCTAAAGTTGTGAAGTATTGACAACGTCCTAGCTTGTCTAGTAGCGTTGTAATATCTGGTAAAGGGTATCGATCACCGATCGTAATAGCATTAAGTTTCCGATAATCGATAACGATTCAAAATTTAGGTTTTTGGGAAGCATCTAGCTTTTTTGGGACCACCCAAATATTGCTAGACCAAGGTGAACTAGAGGGCCTGATGATATTTTCATTTAACATTTTATTAATTTGATTTTGAACCTCAGTTCGATAAATTTCCGGATATCTATAAGATTTTGAATAAATGGGAATTTCATTTGAAGTTTTACTAGTAAATGTAAGTTGATTTCCTTCAACATGAAAAATATCACTATACTCGTGTAATAACTTTAAAATTGCTTGACTTTCTTCGGAATTCATATGTTCCGTCCTAACTTTTGGAATATCGAATTTGACATTTTCTGTATAAATATTATTTAAATTTGGGTTGAGTGGTTGTTCGTATTCATCAAACTTCTCAACATTAATAGAGGGGCTAAGATCTACTCTGAAAGCGGATTCTGAAGCATTTAAAATTGTACATAAAGCTAAATTATTCTTAACATTTGCCAAACACTCTGGAATTTCTAGTTTTCCAATTCGAGTGTATGGTATAATTACATCACCATTTTTGACATTTTTAATATTTAATTTAATTACTTGCTCCCACAACGTGGAGGCACTACTATGCAATTCGTGGATCCAGTTTTTATATTGAAGTAATTTATTTTAATTCGACTATAAGGAGTAATCAAAATATTATTATTCAAATCAATATTTGCCTTAATATTTTTTAAGTTATCTTAACCTAATAGACAGTCAAAATGATCATGAAATTTAAAAACGCAATACTCTAAATTTATTGGTTCCCTATAATTAAATATTTTAGAAGTAGGAATAAAAGTGCAGTAATTTTGTTGACAGCTTCCAAGAGCTAAAGTTACATTGAACGGTTTTCGAACAAAAGATTTCTTAAAATATTTTTCAGCTACCACTGGTGTCACAAAAGATCTTGTGCTACCGGTATCAATTAATACTTTTAAATTCTGTTCTGGAAAAAATATATAGGGTAGTATGCTTTCTGGGTTATTTAAATTTAAAAGTTCTATTGTGTTTCGTTGGGTACCGAGGCTGGTATCTCTGAAAAATTATCGGAATCTTCATTTGTATTTTCAAAATCATCTAGATTATGAAGTTCTTCCGAGAAAAAATTTTTTTGTTGATTGGAGGAATTATTTTGAAATCTATTTTGAAAATTTTGAGTGGGTCTAGATGTATTTCTAGTAGAAATGCTCATTGGAGTGGGATTTTGAAATCTTCGATTCTGGTTAGGTTTAAAAACATTTGAACCATTACCAGAAAAATTGGTTGTATTCCTATTAGTAGGATTAAAAGAAGTTGATGGATAATTTTGTGGATTGGTAGTAAGATTTCTATTTGTATTCTGGTAATTCTGCGTTGGCTTTGGCCTAGGAGGTGGCTGCGAATGTACCACATTATTTTGAAAGTTACTTTTATTTTTGTGTGGAAAATGTTGTGAATTTGTATTTGAAAAAAATTTTTTCTGATGGTTACTTTGACTCATATAAACCTGAAAATCGTTTGTTGAAATATTTAAAGCAATATTTAAATTTTCGGGATTTTTCGTGCGCATTAATGAACCTAAGGGCTCTTTTAAACCACGTAGCAATACTCTGAGCGCCAAATTCTTAAAATAATTACCTAAAATATTATGTTCGTGAACATTTGAATGCGTCATAAGATAAGAAATTTGTAAATTCAAAATATGTTGAATTCTATTATAAAATTCGAAAGGCGTTTTCTGTCTTCTTGCACCACCAAGATCTTCTAGTCGAGCTACTCAATTCACCCAACTAAGAGTTCCAAAATTGAAATTTAAATTTCACTTGGTTCAGATAGTCAATAAATCATAAAAATGAACCGACTGTTATCTACTTTAACGACCGTTTGACTATCCTACTGACTGCGCCACTTAACTTTTAATTAACTGAGAAAGTGTTTTTAAAAACTAACTATATTACGAAACAACTTAACAATTTGGATTCCAGTTCTAAACTGATTTATACAATATAAAAATGAGTTAAGTAATAAAATACAACTAAGCATAAAATGAAAAGGAAGTGATAACGACAAATAGTCAAAAGTGATTAATAAGCTAATTATATATATGCAACCTAGGGTGAACGAATACGGTAACATATATATAAATCTTACTCCATTATCTTACCTTACTCACTCAATACTTTAACCCATAATGGCTTCTAACAAAAAAGTAGAAGCTCTCAGAAATCAAAGGGATTCTTACAAAAATAATATTCTTCGCATCCAGACATGGTATACTAAAAATCAACAATCAAGTTTGGACAGATTTCAAATAAGTAATCGCATTGAAGCATTATCTAAAAATTTTGATAGCTACTCAGAGGCGCATGCAGAATTATCCCAATCTCCTTATAATGGAGACGATGAAGAAGATAGAGACTTGTTTGAAGACACTAATTTTGACATTAAAGGACAGTTACAAAACCATTTAGAACAAATTACTCCGATTCCCAAATCTAGTGGCACCTCAACCAATTCTCATCCAACACAATCTAATGTAAAGCCTCCGAGTATTAGCATTTCCATTTTTTCAGGCAACTTCACAGAATATCCGTCTTTCATAAACTTGTTTAAGGCTTTAATTGTGAAAAATGAACAATCACAATCAAAATCTGAAAGATTTTTTTACCTTAAATCTTTCCAGGGGAAACTCTTCAACTAATTGAAAAATTATCTATAACTGATGAAAACTTTGATGTCCAAGCTTCATGAAAACAAAAAACAATTGGTATACAATTACTTTCAGCAATTGTTAAACATTCAACCTGTAACAAAATGTACTTCTCAAATAATAAGACAATTCTCTGCAACTTCAACTTCTATACTAGATGCTCTAAACTCTGTTGATTGTATCAATGAAGAGCTTTTTGAAGCTTTTCTTGTTCAAGTCTTGGAACAGAAACTAGATTTTAAGAAAAAAAGAACCTCTTAAGAACACGTGACGTGTCTAAGCTCTTATCTACTAGTGACTTTTTCAAATTTCTAAATAAACAATGTACTATTCTTGGAAATATCTCTCCTCAAGAACCAAATCCTAATACTAAACATTAAAAAGTATCTTTATTAAGTAAATCCTCTGATCCTCTTACTGCCAATTTAAATCAACAAGTACACAATCAGAAAATTCATTGTATATTTTGTAATGCATTAAATCACAGCATTTTCTCTTGCAATAGTTTTTCTCTTTTATCTATGTAGGATCGGCACAACTTCGTAAGAGAAAACAATTTGTGTCTCAACTGCCTTATACCCAAACACACTGTTGCACTCTGCAGAAATACTAAAAATTGTTCAATATGCCAAAAAAGGCACCCTACTTTGTTGCATTTTACTAATTCGAACTCAAACAATCTCACAGACCAATCCTTGGCAAATCCTTCACAAAGAAATAGTCAAGCAAACATTGCCCATATGAGCAATCAAAATTTGACTCAACCCGTTGTTGATGTATCATTACCCCCACCTTCAATTTCGAATGGAAATCAATTTGCTTCTCTATCATCCATCAATCAAACGGAATCCCATATTTTATTAGCTACCTCTCAAGTTCTATTGTACTCTCAATAAGGAGAACCTGTACATGCCAGGCCTTGTTAGACACAGGTAGCCAAAATTCCTTTTTAACTACCTCTCTACAGAAAACGTTATCTTCTCCTATTTTCAAACGCAATTTACATATCTCAGGAGTTTTAAATGACCAGAATATAATTGAACAATTCACTGAAATTAATATCCACTCCAATTATTCTCATTCTCATATATTTAAAGTATCATGTGCCGTTGTACCACAAATCACACAAGAGATACCTCAATTGCCCATAGCTCGAAAATATCTACTTATTCCTTCTAACATAGCAAATAATCTTGCTGATGATGAATTCCATTTACCTGCAGACAGACATTCTTCTAGGTGCAGATATATATTATTCCTTAATTAAACACGGATTGGTAAAACTGGGAAATGGACTTCCTACTTTGCTCAATACTCATTTGGGATAGATAATATCTGGCACCGCACCATTATCCAATAATAACTGCAAAGAAAGTCCTCTTGCTTATCCTTTTCACAGGGGGTGTGGTCTGTCAAGGGACTCGTGCTCTAAGAGCTGTAAGGGCCTCATGACCGACCAACCCTCGGGATAGGCGATGAATGAGGATCCAGCATGGGAACCCCAATAATCACCCGTGGACCAAACGGAATAGAGGAGTAAACCTCGATAAAAAACCTGCAACATGGGGGAGGGCAGCTATGTTGTGTGATCCAAGCTACTGCGTCCGGAGGCAACCGTGAAAAAAGCCTAGAGGAGTAAACCTCGATAATAAATCCCCATTACTAAGGCATCGTGCTGAGGGTATGAAAGGTGTGAGGGTAAGATCACCGTGAACGATCCCCTTGGAGTACCTGGCGAAACTCCATTGTATTTTGCCTTAGCAGGGTAAGGGCGCACTGCCCCGCTGGACCTACGTTCGGCCCAACTCGTGGGATTTTGATGGAACAATTCTTAAAAAATAGAAGTGGTAAAGAAGGATGGGAAGAAGAGACCCGAACTCCTGAGTCCAGGAAGAAGAAGGTTTGGTCGGCCCTGCAGAGGTCGCCGACAAGTGCAATGGAGGCAAAACCCGGGTCACCGACAAATTGTCTTGTCTTCGACTTGACATGGGATGAGCAAGATGCACAGTCCAAGCCGACGAAGAAGAGGAAGATGCATAGCGTGTCAAGAGAGCCGGTGGATCCTCTGTTCAAGAGTTTCATGACACTACTGAACAGGGTAAATGACGCGACAAGGAAATTAACGAAGGCGGTAGCGGATGCTCCAAACACAAAATTGGACATAAAGGAAGTCACTAGAGACCTGAATAGTATCGTCAGCCAGATGACGACAGTTAAAATGACGAGCATGCTCCAAGGGCTGGAAACAACGGAATACGAGACCAGTATCCAAGTTGAATACAAGGAAAAAGTAGATGCAGAGACACAAACTGAAAACAGTGAAAGTGTGACCACTGGGTGCCAAACAACTTGCTGGATGCAAGGGGATGATAGGGAAGAGGTGAGTGAAGCTCTGGAAAAGGAAGATAAATGCGTAGATCAGTTCGCTAAAATCGCGGACAAAAACTGGCCCGAGGATCTGTACGTTACAACCAAACTGACTGACGAGAGATTGATGTGAAAAATGATATCGCTTTTTGGAAGGATGATGAAAAGACTTGTACACATATGATGAAAAGGCACCCGGAAGCCCAGGAAATTTGAGGCCCAGTGGGGCTAATGAGTGTCATGTATAAAAAGAAAGATGAGGAGGGGAGAGTCGAAACAAAGGAGCGGAGAATATTCAAGCTGATCTCCGAAGACACCGTGGGGAGAAGGATAGAAACCTTGAAAGCATTTAAAGCCTCTCTCATAGAAGAGGGAAGGCCGGAAGTGGCATTACATGCACCACCGAGAAACGCAGATGTTCATAGGAAGCTGGTGGAATACATGTTCCATAAATCGGGGATCATGGTGAAAATACATGAGGGAAGGGAGACAACAAGACGCACGACAGAGGAAGGAATTGTGATTCGGCAGGGAAATGCGACATACGCTAACCTTCTGAAAAAAGTGAAAATAGTGGTGGGAAAAAAAACCAGGGAATGAAGCAGGTCCGGAAGACAAAGGACGGAGCAGTGCTGCTCGTCTTGGACAAAAAAGACGATCGCGTAGGTGACCTCACGAGGACGCTCGAGAGTAGCATTGAGGGCGTCCAAGCAAGGAGAACCACCAGATACAAAATGCTTTTCAGGGTCACAGATCTGGACCCAACCGTCACTCAGCAGGAGGTAGAAGATGCTGTGAGAGAACGGCTTGGCTACTACCAAGTGGAGGTGATTAAGATGAAGCCAAATCGGTTCGGAGACCAGGCGGCTCTAGTGGCCATAGATAGAGAGCTCGAAAGTAGTGCCAAGCAAGTAGCAAGAGTGAGAATTGGACTTGCACCTTGCAGGATGAGAGAGTGGCAAGAGGTACAAAGATGCTTTCGTTGCTGGGGATACGGTCACGAGGCAAGACTATTTAAAGGGGAGGATAGACGAGATTCTTGTTTTAGATTTGGGGAGAAGGGCCATGTAGTGGCAGAGTGCAGAAGTGAAGAGGAGTACTGCCCAGTGTGTAAGGAATACGGGCACCGTGTTGGATCTGGCAAGTGTATCGCTTTTAAACTGGCATTAGCTGAGGGCACAAGTACACCGAGGGGCACACCCAGAAGAAATAAGAGGGCAGAACAGAGCCCAAGTACAAAAACGGGTGATGCGGTGGAGGCGGGAATTTAAAAGGGCCCAAGAAATAAAAAACAAATAAAGTTCTGCTTGAATGGTGAAAACATTGTACCTAGCAATACCATTAAGTACCTGGGCATACAGTTTGATGACAGGATGAAGTTTGGGAAACAAATAGAACTGCTGAAGGTTAAGGTACAGAGTAGAACCACAGCGCAAACAAGCTTATGCCCAACATAAAGGGACCGGGCTTTCAGAAGAGGAGACTGTTACTTGGAGTAGTACACTCCACGATATTGTATGGGGCACCCACGTGGTACAAAGTTTTGGATATTAAGAAATACAAAGGGATGTTAGACTCTCTCCAAAGACAGATACTGCTCAGGGTGATTAGTGCGTACAAAACAGTATCGACAACAGCGGCGCAGGTGATTGGTAGAGTGATCCCGATCCATCTTCAGGTGCTGGAAAGAGCCATACTACACAATGGGGAGCAGGTGGTGAACGCATAGGAGGTGAGAGAAGATATCCTAGACAGGTGGCAGGCAGAATGGGTGGATGCGTATGCAGGGAGATGGACAAAAAGACTCATTCCTGACGCTAGAGTTTGGTTCAAATGCAAACACGTGAGAACAAACTATTACATGACCCAGTTCCTATCGGGACATGGTTCCTACAGAGCGTACACGGAAGGTATCAAGAAAACTGAGGATGACCTGTGTATATACTGTGGAGAATTCGACGACGCATGCCACACGGTATTGGAATGTAGAAGATTCGTAGATACTAGGGAGAAGCTACACAAGAGTATAGGAAATCAGCTAGTCTCGGAGAATTTCCTAAAAACCGCTATTGAAAGTAGTAGCAAATATGATGCTATCTTACAGTGTATAACCGAGATTATGAAGACAAAAGAGTCCGAGGAAAGGATACATCAAGGTAGAAGGTACAAGTTAAGAACCAATACTTCATCTTTATCTCCAAAGATTCCTGCTAGCATTAAGGAAAAGACGAATCTCTCTTGGAAAAATGGACCACTGTTTTTGTTAGATGGTCAAACCAACATGCAGGAATTCCAAACCTATCCCTAATCCGCCAGAATAAAAACATGTACTTCTTCTGGTTGGCCACAAAGCGGAAAACATGTGGATACCATTCATAGCCAAATTCTCATCATTTACAAAATTGGTTCGCCCAATGGCTTACATTTTAAACTTTGTACATAATTGTAAATACCCTCATGACAAAAAACATTATCTTTCTCCCTCAGATATATTAGAAGCAAAGCTTTTTCTTATGAAACAAGTTCAAACAACTAGCTTTTCTGATACTTTAATTTCTTTGCAACTAAGCACTCCTATTCTATCTAAAAAACCAAACTCATTGAATTTGTTTCTTGATAACAATCTCATCCAACTAGGTGGACGGTTGTCCAACCCTGACATACCATATGACCAACAGCACCATTATTTACTCCCTAGCAAAAATCACTTTACATCATTAATCCTTACCCATGAACACAGACGACTCGGACATAGCGGACCACAATGCACCCTCTCAAACGTAAGGCTACAATACTGGCCGTTAGATGGCTTAAGAGAAATCAAGAGAATCATACATAAATGTGTCCTCTGTACTAGATTCAAAGCTGCAACTTCCCAATAGATAATGGCCCCTCTTCCTAAGGAAAGGATAACCCCATCGAAACCGTTTGTTCATACAGGAGTAGATTTCGGGGGACCGTTTCAAATCAAATCATCTCATCTTAAAAGAGCCCCAATCCTCAAAGGATACTTAGCACTTTTCGTTTGTCTTGCAACCAAAGCAGTACACCTGGAATTAGTATGCTGCTCTAAAAAGGTTCATAGCCCGTAGAGGGTTACCTTCCACTATTCTTAGCGACAATGACACTAACTTTGTGGGTGCCTGTAACCAATTGAATGAAATATCCTCTTTTTTAAAAATAACCTTCCAGAAATTCATTCCCAGTTAGTGGGGTTACAAATTTCTGGGAAATTTATCCCCCCTCGCTCCCCACATTGGGGTGGTTTATGGGAGGCGGCCATCAAGAGTGCCAAATTTCACTTGTACAGAAGGATGAAAAATTCAAATTTTTCTATTGTTCAATTCAACACTTTTATTTGCCAAATCGAGGCTATTTTGAATTCCCGGCCATTGAGCCAGTTATCAACTGATCCTACAGATATGATTTCCCTTACCCCAGGACACTTCCTTATCGGAGCTAATTTAACTTCTTATCCTAGTATTCCTAGTAATCGATTGAAATTCTGGCAACAATGTTCTTTAATTCACCAGCAGTTCTGGAAACGATGGTCTACAGACTACCTTAACAGACTGCAGCACAGACCCAAATGGGCTCATACTCATCCCAATGTACAAGTTAATGACTTGGTGCTAATTAAGAATGAAGACTCACCCCCTCTGCAATGGCCATTAGCCAGAATTGTAGACACAATCCCTAGCTCGGATGGCAAAGTCAGAGCCATCCACGTGCGAACACAACAAGGAGTGTTCATACGGCCAATTACTAAAATTGTACCATTAATCAACGAACATCCTATTGCAGGACAATAACCCTGTCCTCAATCACTTATCTTATCACTGTACTTATCCTTCAACAAAAATTAGCCTATACTAACCTCTCTTTTATGTTCCAAGTTTAATTACTCTCTTTCTTGTTGTCTCACTAAACTTCAATTTTTGTCCTCAAGGAATCCACGAGGGAACGCTAAAGCGGTGATTTGGGATCCACTGGCGAGTTGACCTGGCTGTATTTTTATTATTTGGACAGTAATGTCCTGGTCCTTCGAGTATTTGATGGTGAATTTACATTATCTGTGTTTATCTTTGCCTTTTTTTTTGGTGGGCAGTATGTTGAAAAACTACTAGTTCCTCAACTGTAGCTTTAATTAATTATAAATGCTACTCCTAACGCCACCTCCAGGTTGGTAGTTAACTTACCTTTTCAAATTGTTTCCTTCTCATAATTAGCTAGCAAGCTAACTCACCTTTTCTCATAAGATTGGATTCTATCCTCGACTCTCACCCCGACAACAACAACGTGACAACGTGTTGCTTCAAATAAAAAGAACTATAATTTTCTTATCCATCCTCAACCAAAATATTAAAAGAATATGTTAAAAGTAAAGTGAGATTTGTAACGATATCCCACCGAAACATCAATCTAGAGACGACTATGGATCGATACGAAACTGTTTTTACCAAGCCAGTGTAGATATAAAAGGACGACCGAGAATCGTAGCAGTCAGTCTAGCGAGGTATTGACTCGGTGGGCTTCCTTCTCCGGTTGGCAAGGTACTGACCTGTCGACAATTCCCCTCCTCGTTCAGCAGGGTATTGACCTGTCTGAAGAAACCTGTCCGCGCTGAAGGTATTGACTTCAGCGAAAATCCTGAACCGTTCACGTACGAAAAGTACTGACTTTCGTACTTCCCTGAAACTCCTGTCCCTAAGGTACTGACTTAGGGATATCCTATCTTCGTTGAAGGTATTGACTCCAGCGAATATCCTGAACCGTTCACGTACGAAAGGTACTGACTTTCATACTCCCCTGAAGTTCCTGTCCCTGAGGTACTGACTTAGGGATATCCTATTTTCGTTGAAGGTATTGACTTCAACGTAAATCCAGAAAACCGACATAAAGAGGAAGATATTGACTTCCGCCCTTTCCTGATTTTCCCATTCCCAAGGTATTGACTTGGAGATACTCTGCTGTGCTTACTGTACGGATAGATAGACATCACAATTCCGCAAACAGAAGACATCGCCTACGATGGAACCCCGAAGACAGAAGTATTCGTTTCAAACTAATTTTGTAAATAGTTACTGTATATAGTATGTTTAGGAATAAACTTTTATTTTTACTGGAATCCTGTCTCTGACTGTACGTACCTACCCGGCAAT
>CAJUYI010007520.1:0-12041 GCA_910591695.1 Galerucella pusilla
CTATTTTTTTTTTCTCAAATAAAACCGATTTAACTGTATTAATTTTTCATTTTTTTCAAATTTATTTCAAAAAATGCTCTATTTAACTACCCACGAGTTTTTATTTACATCTGGCGTAAATAAAATCTGAACAGAATATATTTTAAAATGTTATATAAAACCAAAAAAAAATGTAGTAAAATAAAATATAGTAATTTTTTATAATATTTCCACCAATATCTTTGACGTTCCCTCGTATACATAACAAATTGCAAAATAAAAGTTGATAGGGCTGTCAACGACAACGTTTAGTGGCCAAAATTTAAACGTAGAAGGGTGCGGGACAAAGCCACCCTTAGTTATAGACATCACAGAAGAACGCTATAGAGGTGTGTCCCTCGTGTGGGGTCTATTTTTCTCTTTTCTGTAACCAGGTACCACTAATATTGGGCCTGTCAACAAACAAGAGATTAACAATTGTTCAGTTAAACTGTTTGTAATCGATACTGAGACCACACTGCTACCGAAAACCAAAAATTTACTGACAAATATACTTATTTATAGTATTTGTATGAATGAATTTTTAAATATTCAATTTATTTTGAAGTTGTTTGTTTGCAAAAGTGGGCACATGAAAATAAATCAATTACTATGTAGTCAAAACCATATGTATCAAATCAGAAGACACAGAGGTTACCAAAATGTGAGTTTACAAATATAGAGAAAAGTCACCAAATATGGAATAGTGTCCTAATATGGAATGCCTTCATTTCTCTAAGACTATAAGTATGAAACGCAACACTCGACCATTTTCTGTTTCATTCGTTCTACTAACTATCGCACCCACATCATCGAGTCAGTTGCGCGAATGCTTCACGTGTGGCAGGCGTGTTTTGTTTTGTTGTTGTGCAGAAAATTTTAAAGGTAAGTAATAAACGAGTATTACCAGCTGTTATGTTTGTTTACGTGAGTGTTATACTATTCAGTATATCGGTATTATGTTTATTTCACCATTTTGTGATCTTTTGTCATTAAATTATTGTGACTTTAAAGAATATTTAGAAGAGTTTGAACTAGTATAAAAATCCAAATATGGACAGTCGTCAGTAAAATACCAAGAAATAGAAGAAAAGTTAAAATATACCTGAAATACCATCAAGAAGTTGTTCCAGCGTCCCAGAGGAGAATCAGAATCCTCAATCTTCCTGTGAAATCCTGCAATCCCGTCTACCTCATCAAATTTACGAATCCTCATCCAACCAGTTGAAAATTTAATATTGAAAAAGGTTAGTCAATTTCATTGCTACCAATAAAATGTCTTTGTTGATAAGACTGCATTTGACTATACCTATTGTTGTGATCCTCTGTGCCATTTTTGGGCTAAAAATTGTTGAGTTTTCATTCATTTCCTCCTGAAAAGAGCCAACTAGAGGAAAATAATGGATTTAAACCTAATGATAAAAATTTGGGACGTTTAGCACAGTATGACTAAACTGTGCATTTAATACATATATGTATATTGAAAAATTCTTATCCTACTAACAAAATTTCAATGTCGAAATATTTTATAACTCAACATATTCTCCTCTTAATTGGATACGTTTATTACAGAAAACCTGCAACGTCTCTAGACCTTTCAAAAAAATGTTTCTTCTTGCTCTGCAAACCAGACCACCACAGCTTTTATTACCTCCTCGTTGGAAGAAAATTTAGGACCTTTTAAACTCTTTTTCAGTTTAGGAAAGAGATGATAGTCGAACGGAGCCAAATCTGGTGAATAAGGGGGGTGTTCTAGCAATTCAAACCTTAAATCACGAATTTTTTGCATGGCAATTGGCAACATGGGATTTGTGTGCAGGGGCGTTGTCCTCCAAAAACAAAACTAGCTTTCCGCGTTTTTTCTCTTTAATTTTTTCCCGTAGAGTGGTCAGTAATGTCGAATAGTAATCTCCGGTTATTGTTCTACCTTTATCCAAAAAATCAGTCATGATTACTCCGGCAATCCCAAAAAACTGAAGTAAGAACTTTTCCAGCAGATTTTTGCACACGAAACTTCTTAGGTCTTGGAGAGAGGACGAAGGACATTGATCACCGAGGGTATTAAGCATATCTTCGTAAATCTGCTTACCTCTTGAACCTTTTACTTATTTGACGTCCAACTTCACACTGACACTTCTAATGAGTTATGGAACTGGTCTAGGCTAACTAGGTATCAATACATCCTCGTATTTCTCAAAATATATAACCTTAGTGTATTTCTCTCATTTTAATGAAGCAAAAATGGTCGAAAAATGTTTGAAACAAACAAATTTTTTCACTCAAAGGAACGATAAACACGTGCCTATTTTATTTCCAACAAAACCTTTAAATAAAGAGAAAAAAAAATACTTGAAAAGAAATTGCAAAATAACAAGATATTTATATATTAGAAGAGGTCCTGTTCTAGTTCAAATATTTACCGACTAATTCTTTAAATAGTAATTTGTCGTGTTGACACAATGTCAAAATGTGCTTTTAAAGCTGGGTATGTGCTGCTCTGTAGGGCAACACAAGGTCTACACGGTAGCAGCTGGTTATATTGTCAAGTGTTTGATTTGTGTATTTGGCCGGGCTATCCTAGATGCGAAGGGCCACCACACCAATAAGAAGCAACTTACCGTAAAAGTTTTTAAGTGCTCTGTCACGGTAAATAAATCCGGTTTGTTAAGATCGAGTTACATGGGTCGAGGAAGATCGTTCAAGAGACACAATTTTTTTTTATATATAAATTACTAGATTTTTATATATTTTTTTTGAGTGCTGGAACAATATAGTTCAATTAAACTCGATATCAACAGATATTATGTATAAAAATATGAATTTCGAAGCTTCTAACTTATATTAATACGAGGGGGCTGCAAATTTTTGTTTTTTAAATAAATTTATTAGTATATTTAGGTTTTCGGGTTTGCTTACGAAATATTTCAATTATTCTTGATATAAAACAATGAATTGCTGTTTAAAAATGATGATTTTGAAGTTTCTAACCTAGAGAATACGAAGGGGGGCTGAAAAATTCGCCAAAACAATTTTTTCAAATAAATTTATTAATTTTTATATGTTTTTGGGTTTGGTTATGAAATATTTCAATTATTTTTAATAGATATCAATAAATTGCCGTTTAAAAATAATTATTTTAGAGTTTCTAGCCTAGAGAATACGAAGAGGGCTGAATAAGTTCGCAAAAACAATTTTTTTTAAATTTCTTAATATTTTTATGTTTTCGGGTTTGGTTATGAAATATTTCAATTATTCTTGATAGGAAACAATGAATTGCTGTTTAAAAATAATAATTTTAGAGTTTCTAGCCAAGAGAATACGTAGGGGGCTGAATAAGTTCGCAAAAACAATTTTTTTTAATAAATTTTTTATTATTTTTATTTTTTGGGTTTGTTTATGAAATATTCCAAATATTCTTGATAGAAATAAATAAATTGCTGTTTAAAAATAATAATTATGAAGTCTCTAGTCTAGAGAATACGAGGGGGGCTGAATAAGTTCGTGAAAACAAATTTTTTAAATAAATTTATCAATTTTTTTATATGTTTTCGGGTTTGGTTATGAAATATTTCAGTTATTCTTTATATAAAACGATGAATTGCTGCTTAAAAATAATAATTTTGAAGTTTCTAATCTAGAGAATACGATGGGGGCTGAATAAGTTCGCCAAAACAATTTTTTTTATTAAATTTATTAATATTTTTATGTTTTCGATTTTGGTTATGAAATATTTCAATTATTTTTGATAGAAAGCAATGAGTTGCTGTTTAAAAATAATAATTTTAGAGTTTCTGACCTAGAGAGTACGAGGGTAGGCTGAAAAATTCGCAAAAAACAATTTTTCTTATAAATTTATCAATATTTTTATATTTTTTTCGTTTTGATTATGAAATATTTCAATTAATCTTGATAGAAAACGATGTATTGCTTTATAAAAATACCAATTTTAGAGTTTCTAACCTATAGAATACGAGGGGAACTGAAAACATTTTTTATAAATTTATTAATATCTTTATATAATATTTTCAGGCTTAGCTATGACATATTTCAATTATTCTTGAAATAAAACGATATATTGCTGCCAAAAAACAATTATTTTAGAGTTTCTAGCCTAGATAATGCGAGGGGGGGCTTAAAAATTCGCGAAAACTAATTTTTTTCTATTAAATTTATTAATATTTTTATATGTTTTCGGGTTTGGTTATGACATATTTTAATTAATCTTAATAGAAAACGATGTATTACTTTATAAAAATACCAATTTTAGAATTTCTAGCCCATAGAATACGAGGGCAACTGGAAAAGTTCGCGAAATAATTTTTTTAATAAATTTATTAATATCTTTATCAGGGTTTTTCTAAATTCATGCCACAAAATTCGGGAGGTGATTCCTCAGCCCACTCCTTTCCCAGATATCACCCTTAAAAGGTGGTGACTAAAATTAAGTTTTTTTGAAGTTTGAAGTTTTTTGAAATTCTGTACCACCTTTTAAAGGTGATAATCTCTGAAAGGGGTGGACTGAGGAAATTTTTTTAAAGGAAAGGCCCATCCTAATTTCATATGAGCAAACACCCTGTATATATTTTTATTTTTCTACGTAAATTGTGACATAATTCCTTAATCATCCAGTGTAACATTTTTAACCAACAGTAAGTTTAAATATGGAGATAAACAATGTGACAAAGCTTTTTAAGATTATCAACAGCGTTGCCAAATCAATTTTGTCTGTAATTAAAAGAAATTTTTTATAAAACAAGTTCTACCGCGAAAAATTCAGCTAGTATATACGGTGGAAGGGCATTAGGGTATTAGAATATTAGAGTAGGGATTTTCGAAAAAAAAAAGTTTACGTCGGTTTAGTGACAACCGATTTGAATTCATTCACAGGGTGGGCTGTGAATTAAAACGAAGTTGACGAAGCGTGTTCTTTGGGGATTAAAAATTATTCGCAATGTTAGACACATTCTTAATTCTTTCAATACCTCTCGAATACAAAACGTTATAGGACCGCATCTAACGCGAAACACAAATAGTCACAATGTTTATAGAGAATACTTACTTTGAAATATGAATCAATGCCGCTGCCTTAAGATATTATATTATAGAATCTTAGAATTGAGTTACACGCTTGATTTTTGAGTTTTATATCGATATTTGCTTAGAACAAACTTTCTTTTTGGTAAATTTATTCAGTTAGAAATAGGTTGAGCCCTTATTATTATTGAGGAACTAGGAACTTTATTTGAATACCAAGTTTATCATGTTTTATAGAACGGATTATTTATATTTGTTTTATTTTCAGTAATTTCAGATGTATCATGTTACAAAGTGAGGAAATTTCGTTTAATTTACGGTTGAAACTGTGAATTTTGTTAAAATTCCGAGTCTACGCAGTAAATTTCTTCACTTTTTCCTAATTAAAATGAGAATTCTGTTAAAATTTCGAGTCTATGCAGCTTTTTTCTTTAATTTAATTCATTTTAAACTAAGAATCCTGATAAATTCGTCATTACAATTATGAATTCTGTTAAAATTACGAGTCCATGCAGTGAATTTCTTCAATTTGTCAACTTTGAATTGTGAATTCTGTTAAATTCCCAATTTAAACTTTGAATTCTGTTAAAATTCCGTGTCTACACAATACATTTCTTTATTTTGTCTATTTTAAATTATGAATTCTGTTGAAATTACGAGTCCATGCAGTAAATTTCTTCAATTTGTCGACTTTGAATTGTGAATTCTGTTAAATTCCCAATTTAAACTGTGAATTCTGTTAAATTTCCGAGTCTACACAATAAATTTCTTCATTTTGTCCATTTTAAAATGATGATTCTGTTAAAATTCCGAGTCCATGCAGTGAATTTCTAAATTAGTCCATTTTAACCAGTGAATTCAGTTAAATTTCCATTTTAAACTGTGAACTCTGTTAAACTTCCGAGTCCATGCAGTGAATTTCTTCAATTAGTCCATTTTAACCAGTGAATTCAGTTAAATTCCCAAGTTAAACTGAATTCTGTTAAAATTCCGAGTCTACACAATATATACATTTCTTCATTAAAATTGTGAATTCTCATGAAATTACTAATCTACACTGTACAGTTCTTCAACTTGCCCATTTTAAAATGAGAATTCAGTTAAAATTACGAGTCCATGCAGTAAATTTCTTCAATTAGTCCATTTTAACCAGTGAATTCAGTTAAATTCCCAATTTAAACTGTGAATTCTGTTAAAATTTCGAGTCTACACAATACATTTCTTCACATTGTCCTAATTAAAATGAGAATTCTGTTAAAATTTCGAGTCTACTCAGAAACTTTCTTCAATTAGCTCATTTTAAACTGAGAATTCTGTTAAATTCGTCATTAAAATTGTGAATTCTGTTGAAATTCCGAGTCTAAGCGAGTAAAAACAAACTCTGCCAGGCAATTCCTCGTCCCAAAAAAACTCTCTGGGCGAATTTTGAGCATTCTTTATGTCGAAAACTTCAATTTGTCCATTTTAAATTGTGAATTTAGTGAAATTCCCAATTTGAACTGTGAATACTGTTAAAATTTCGATTTTACACAGTGCGAAGTTTCTATTACATTCTGTTGAATATTTACATCATTTTTTTATTTCTCGATCACACTGTATAATGAGCCCCGTTGAAAACCAAGAAACTTTACCACCTCTACCATGTACTTAACCTATAACCAGTATCTTCATTAATAAACAAAGTCGATGAGCTGTTATATAGATAAAGTAATTACAACGATGAGTTGGTGCAAAGTAGGCTTAGGCTTTGGAAATAAAGTTGGCGTTGCCAAGGATCAACAAGCGTAAATCCCTCGACACGCCATAGGCGAGTCGGATAATATACCGATACGTTTCTACGTGGCTAAAGTAAAAATGTTAAATTAAAAATCTAAATCCCTTTCGTGTAGTCGTCGTTCTATCTAACACGTGAAAGCGAAACATTTTTTTTTCTATTATTTCTTTGGCGGAAATTAGAAAGTTATTGTTTCGTTTCGTTTTTTAAATATTGCGATTACCGTAACATTTTTTATTTAAATTTAAAACCCTTTCTCACAAGATTACAAGGTCCAATACCAAATTAAATTAAAATATCTACTATATTATATAGTATAGCCTATACTAGTACATCTAGGTACCTATTTTGTTCAAGAAATTGTCATAAATCTAACAATATTTCAATCACTATATGTAGGTATAAAAGAAACTGTTTATCTCAATTGTATTTCGAAAAATTCTCTATGAAAACACCAACGAAATATTCGAAAAATACACAATATGTTTATCTAACTTCAACAGTCAATTTAAAAATTCAATTTGATCTATAAACAGTAGTTTTGTTCTTTTACTGTTTTTTTTAGTCATTTTTCAGTTGTTCTATCAGTTAAATATAGGATGGATTCCTAGTTTTTTTATATCAGTGAATTGTGTTGTCCAATGTCCACCCGGTATACCTATATATAAAAAATTTTAGACGTTCCATTAAAAAAATGACAGGTAATAATGTATAAAAATGAATATTATATGGGCCACACCTCAATTAAATAATATAAAAGTACACACACACGATCGCGTATCAAATTACTGACATCCGTTTGGACTAATGGATTTACATACGACAAATAAGGAGATTTTTCGATCATATGGTCCATATTTAAGATCAATAAAAACCCCATTTCGTAGAAAAAAGTATTTTATTGTTTATATAATCCCTACACCACGAAAAAAAGAGTTTTTTTGTTTACATATTTCAAAAAAAAGTTCTTTTCTTGACTAATATCTACCCTTTAACAGTAAGTCATGGTTTTATTTTGAGATTAATGGGAATATATCATTAAAATACTTGGAAGCATTGAAAAATATTGTTAAATGTAGAAAAAGATTAATTTCTCCTAACTTTTTCAGCCCCCCTCGTATTCTATGGTCAAGAAACTGTAAAATTGGTATCTTTATAAAGCAATACATCGTTTTTTATCAATATTAATTGAAATATGTCATAACCAAACCCGAAAACATATAAAAATATTAATAAATTTAATAGAAAAAAATTAGTTTTCGCGAATTTTTCTGCCCCCCTCGAATTATCTAGGCTAGAAACTCGAAAATAATTGTTTTTAAGCAGCAATATATCGTTTTATTTCAAGAATAATTGAAATATGTCATAACTAAACACGAAAATATGAATATGTTACCGTGAAATTGGACTTTCTCCGGTATATGTCGACAAACACAAATGAGGTCCGGTGATCTCGGACACTGCACGTCACAGTCAAACACAAGGCTCAGTTGAAAGAGCCAATCTGGACATACAAAATATGTTAACTGCTTGGATGCAAGACAATGATTCAAACAAGTGGTCAGAAGGTTTGCCGTTTGTCCAATTCGCCAAAAACACAACTTATCACGAAGGAATACGCCAGGGTCCTTATGAAGCCCTGTTTGGCGTTAAACCAAAAAGGGGTGTAACATCGTCATCACTCCCTCGCGGGCAAATTTCAAACATTGAGACCGAAGAACAGCTAGAAGCTTATGTTGAAACAAACATGGGTAATGAAAATACCATTGGAGCTGATCCGCAACCTGGCACGTCTTCATCTCAAGCACTGACTGACCCGCAACCTGACACGTCTTCATCTCAAGCACTGACTGAACAACACGAGCTAATTTCTTTAAAAAGAGTAGCTGCAAAAGAGAATCTTCTACTTCAAGCAACAAAAATGTTGCAAAAAAAGTTTCCTCCTGCCCAAATTGGTGATACCGTAAGAATTCAAGTCCCTGATGTCGACCGTGGTCGTACAGACCCTCGAAATGTGTTAGCGGTTGTTGTTGGAATAGAGGATTCAGACTTTTATAGTTTAGCTAAAAAAAATGGTACCTTGAAGCAGCTTTTCACCCGTAATCAGTTCGTAATTTGTAAAGAAAAGTTACTTTCCATGGACGAAGTTTCAACAAAAGAAATGTCGCTAAGAGAAGCAGCTTCTGCTAATTCAAAAAGTGGAGGGCAAGGCTATACACGTTGTAACTGCAAAAGGAAGTGTTCCACGACTAAATGCTGCTGTAAAAGCAAGGAACTTTTGTGCAATTCGAAGTGCCACGGTAGTTTAAGTTGTTGCAATAAATAAGATATTGTTCTTATTTTTTATATTTTTATGTTCCACTGTTTGTTTTGAGTTCAACAATAGTACATTGTTTACCGGGTAGGAAAAGCTTAACATTCCTGGACGACTGTGAAGATTGCTAAGTCGAGGCGCAAGCCGAGACTTAGCAACACAGAGTCCAGGAATGTGGCTTTTCCTACGAGGTAAACATACTATTTTTCCGCAAATCGTTTAAAATTCGACAGATATTGATTGATTAAAAAAAAACGCGATAATTTTATTCTCAAATAAATGGTGCTTTGAAATTCCTAATAAAATTACTTGGGTTACTATGGAAACGTATTGAGGTTGAATTGTCAAACTTGACGCTTATAAATTTAATTGCTGGTGTTCTCGAAAGTAAAATGATAAGTGATGATGAAATTTCCATTCCTGGGACTCCTCCAGAGCTGGTTGAGGCAGTGAATACTGCTTCATTAGAATTATTGCCAAAGAAATCAAGAGAAAAGTACGAAAATGCATACAGACGTTTTATGGATTATCGCATGAGTAAAAATACGAGTTCTTTCTCAGAAAATGTTGTAATGGCATACTTCCTAGAGTCTAGGACCTAGACCTTTGTTTAAAGATGAAATCTTCAACATTATGGGCCAATTATTCAATGCTGAAGTCAACCCTTGCACTTAAACACAATGTAGATATATCTACATACTCAAAACTTCGTTCTTTATTGAAACGGCAAGCTCAAGGTTATAGGGCAAAGAAATCTAAGATTTTAACGAAGGAAGAAATTGAAAAATTTATCCAGGAAGCTCCAGATAAAGAAAATTTAATGATTAAGGTAATTTACAAGGTTTTAATTTCTATTTAGATTATAGCTTTATTTATTTTTTAGGTGGCTGTAATATTTGGTATTTCTGGGGCCTGTAGAATGGATGAGTTAGTCCGAATGACTGTACACGATATAGAAGACTTAGAATCTAAGCTTTTAATCAGCATACCTGATTCGAAAACCAACAAACCAAGATCATTTGTAATTAATCAGATCTACTTGAATGTTTATCGAAAGTATGTTTCGTTAAGACCAGAAAATATGAACAGTGACCGATTTTTCTTTAAATATCAAAGCGGAAAGGGTTGTAGACAAGTGGTAGGAATTCATCGATTTAGAAAAATGCCCAAAATAGTTGCTACTTATTTGAACTTGGTAAATCCGACAGAATATACTGGTCACTGCTTTCGTCGGTCTTCTGCAACAGTATTGGTTGACTCTGGTGCCGACATAACTAGTTTAAAGAGGCATGGCGGATGGAAGTCATCAAACGTTGCTGAAGGATATATCGAAGAATCGCTTAACAATAAGGTTGAGGTGGCAAATAAAATTTTCACAGTACAAAATATTCAACAAAATGACCCTACCACCCTGCATGTTGTCCAAAATGTTTCTCATAGTTCTAAGAGTGTTCCTCCAATGTTCAATAATTGTACTAACTGTCAAATTACTGTAAATATAACAAATTGATCTTAAAAATGTATTCAGCAATGACTTGATGTTTTCAAAGTATAAATTAATTCCTTATAAGCAATGTGTTTTCAATCATTTATGTAGAACACTAACAACTGTACGGAATTTCTTCAAGAAATTTTGACAGGAATGTCAAAATTTCCTAGCGATTTGCGGAAAATATAATATATTGTGATAAATGAAAGAAGTTACATAATTACTTGCAAAAGTCACAGATCCAAGTATCAAACTCTGGACCAGCACAATGATAATGTGCCCAGAGCCCACACATCAAGCATTTAATTTATTATTCCATAATTAGACACCGACGACTGTCCATATTTGGATTTTTATACTAGTTCAAACTCTTCTAAAATTTTTTCAAAGTCACAATATTTTAATGACAAAAGATCACAAAATGGTGAAATAAACATAATACCGATATACTAAATAGTACAACACTTACGTAAACAAACATAACAGCTGGTAATACTCGTTTATTATTTACCTTTAAAATTTTCTGCACGACAGCAAAACAAAACACGCCTGCCACACGTGAAGCATTCGCGCAACTGACTCGTTGGTATGGGTGCAATAGTTAGTAGAACGAACGAAACAGAAGATGGTGGAGTGTTGCGTTTCATACTTATAGTCTTAGAGAAATGAAGGCATTCCATATTAGGACACTATTCCATATTTGGTGACTTTTCTCTATATTTGTAAACTCACATTTTGGTAACCTCTGTGTCTTCTTATTTGATACATATGGTTTTGACTATATAGTAATTGATTTATTTTCATGTGTCCACTTTTGCAAACAAACAACTTCAAAATAAATTGAATATTTAAAAATTCATTCATACAAATACTATAAATAAGTATATTTGTCAGTGAATTTTTGGTTTTCGGTAGCAGTGTGGTCTCAGTATCGATTACAAACAGTTTAACTGAACAATTGTTAATCTCTTGTTTGTTGACAGGCCCAATATTAGTGGTACCTGGTTACAGAAAAGAGAAAAATAGACCCCACACGAGGGACACACCTCTATAGCGTTCTTCTGTGATGTCTATAACTAAGGGTGGCTTTGTCCCGCACCCTTCTACGTTTGAATTTTGGCCACTAAACGTTGCCGTTGACAGCCCTATCAACTTTTATTTTGCAATTTGTTATGTATACGAGGGAACGTCAACGATATTGGTGGAAATATTATAAAAAATTACTATATTTTATTTTACTACATTTTTTTGGTTTTATATAACATTTTAAAATATATTCTGTTCAGATTTTATTTACGCCAGATGTAAATAAAAACTCGTGGGTAGTTAAATAGAGCATTTTTTGAAATAAATTTGAATAAAATCAAAAATTAATACAGTTAAATCGGTTTTATTTGAGAAAAAAAAAATAG
>CAJUYI010007521.1:0-12041 GCA_910591695.1 Galerucella pusilla
ATATTTCATCAAAATCCGCGTTGTACCACTAAACTAGACTTTTACCCCAACTTCTTCAAATATTATTTTGAAAAGAATTTCTAATTTGTTTTTTTCTGACTCATCAAATGCAAATGTTGTGTAAATACGGAAACTTTCTTCTCCTATATAGTGAAGTATTTGTGCACACTGGATAGCTTCATCCTTTTCATTTATTTCGCTTGCAATTAGATAATTTTCAAATCTGCACCTCCACAGTTTCCAGTTTTCACTTAGATTGCCGGTCATCATCATTGTGGGAACGCCCCTGCTATCACCCATTTTGTTGTTTAATTTGTTAAATTCTTCAACTTGATATATTCTATTATCTTTCCCCTTGAACAACAAACTCAATTAACTGACTTCGTCATGTTATTTTTGTAATTTCTTATAAAAACACTATTTGAAGTAACAAAGGTTTTTATTAACTTCTTGACATATCGGCATCTGCACTAGAGCTGTCCCTGTCATTATTGACTTCTCAGGCACGTTCAGTTAGTACCAATTGTACTACTTTACAGTTACTGACTCTATACACCGTGTCAAGTGAGGAACAGAGCAGCAACCATTTTTTAAATAAAATTTCACCTTCAGAAATCGGAAGTTAAGCTAGCGAGGCAAGTATTAATTATGGCATTAAACTTTTCATTATTTTTTCTGCAGCAGCAAATTAGCCATAAGTTGACTTGCAATCATCCAATGTATTATACTTTTATTGATTATTTTCACGCGAACTTAACGGAAAGCTAGAACGGTTGCCGATTTTTCACGATTATTGTTTGGGCAACTAATTAGCTACTAAAAAGCAACAAATTTTGGCGTTTTTTTTTTCGATTTTCGCCGATTTTACATTGCCAGTTTTACGGACCTAAGCAAATAGAAGGAGCTGGCAAGTTCGTTTTAAAATTACTTTTTCTATGCAACTTGAGTAGGACCTTGTGGAGCATATTAAATTACTTGAATCAAGTCTGTTTGGTCTATCCTGCGACGACGTCCGTTTCTTGGCTTACCAATTAACAGAACGCAACAGAATACCGCATCGATTTAACAAAATCACCAAGATGGCTGGATGGGATTGTTTGCGTGGTTTCAGAAAGAGGAATAACGATATATCTTTACGCAAACTCGAAGCAATATCAGCTGCCAGGGCGCAGTCTTTCAATAAACCACAAGAAAAATTTTTCAAGTGTTGCAGGAAACAATCGAAAAACATAATATTAGTCCAACTCATATATGGGATGTAGACGAATCAGCTTTATCCACCGTTCAAAACCAGAAAGGATAAACATATAACAATGGTTGCTTATATGAGCTCCGCTCTGTTCATTCCACCTGCACTAATATTCCGGAGGAAAAATGTGACTTCTGTTTGACTAATATCGTCCACCCAAATATGTTGGTACAGATGATTTCTGTTTTTTTAATAAACTTTTGATACCATTTGTTGTTTAATTGATAATCATATATATTGGAAACTCCTAATCAGAGCTTTAAAGTAATTCCCTTAAAAGAAATGACATTAAAAAAAACAGTGAGAGATTAGGGCACTCTCCTCTATTATCATCATCAATATACGGATGAGAAATACTGCAAAAATAATCTTATGTATTGTTTTTCTATTACACAAGCTACATTATTTAATAAAGGCTCTGATGAAATCGGATAGTGATGAAAACTCCAACTAACCTTTTGGGTTCGGTGGCTCAGATGCAGATCCCCATGTAGCAGACAAATGAAAAAAAACGCCGTTCAGTTAAATATCGTTCTTAAGTGGAATAAGCAATTAAAAAACGGAGATGTCACACAGAGGAGTGGCATAAAAATCAAGCGAAACGTATTAGAAATAGAGTACTTGTTCACGATTCTACTCGGATGATAATAAAATGTGATGGAACAGAATAAAGTAATGCGTGCTGAGTAGAATATGGTGCCACCCTGTGATAATAAATGCCGCTCAACCTGCTCTACAAATTTTCACCAAAAGAGAGACGAACATTTTCCGAAGAGTATTGGGAAAGCAAGTTAACAACGAAGATTCAAGAGTAAACTGAAAGTGCGGATAACCATAAATCAACTTTCAAATTTTAAGTTGACGCCAAGAGCAATGATAATACCGCCCTAAATAACTAATTGGAGGAAACGCTTAAGATTATGTTGACAGTATTAGAGATAATTTTGGAACTGAACACTTTCTACATAATATTGTTCCAAATCAGTGACTAACACATATTATCCAAGCAAATGTTTCTTTTTTCGTTCTTGAATTTGATTTCCGTCTTGAGTTCTAATTTATCATTAGGTATCAATGTAGCACTTCACAATAGCTAGATAAACTTCAATAGTGGAGCACTCATTTGTTATTTTCCATACTATGCTGATGGATAGATGCATAGGATTATGAGATAATACCATTTTCAAATAATGGCACCATTCTTCTACTTGGCCCTTCAATTGGAGTCAAGAAATAACCCTCATAAATATAACACGACCTTGATAAAGTGTCGACTATTTTTATTCGTGCTATTTTTCTCTTGTTTTGATTTCTAACATTATTTTGGCATTAATAATCAGATTATGAATGCCAAAATAATGTCTCGACTGAATATTGTTTATAATCGATTGTTATCTAATTGTGATAGCTTAACACTGTTGAGCATTATCATTCAATAGAACAACATTATTCAAAGATTTAGAGATAATATTGTTGGTCTTCTATCCTTGTCTTGACTGTTTGATGCTAGCAGCTAGTTTTCTCATTGTGTTCAAGATTAGAGTTAATATTTATAGAAAAGATTTTAAGTTAGTGAGTTATTGTACTTTTGTCATAAAAACATTAGAATTTGTTACGTTTTTTTTTTAGAGCCTTGTGATTACAGTTAGAGTGTTGTGTAATGTATTTGTTCGATTTGCTTTGGTTGGTAAATTTGAAGCGGCTATTACCTGGTATGTTGTTTCGCCATAATAGAGTAAGCTTAGATATAATTAATATTATTTTTATTTATGTTTGTCGTCAAAAATAACCCTTGTATTGTTCCTTGTGTAATCATAAAAATAAAACGTTATTCGGAAATACTATTAGTTTTACCGTCTAGCGTCATCTAGTAGGCGAGTATCAAAGTACGTATAGTATCATTAGGTTTTTGTGATAATACGTTTGAAATAGTTTGACGAAAACTATATAGTTAGTTCGATATTGGTACGTCGGTACTCTCTTGGTCAGCGGATGTTTGGAAGAGGCATGGTAGTTGATGGCCAGAAGGAACTGTGGTGTACAATTGTGTTATTGGAAATCTGACTTTTATTTAGTCATCCTTTAAGAGGGATCATTCTGTTCCACATATTATTGAAATCCAGTCCAATCCAGTTAACAGTACAAGCTCATGGACTAGTAAGTTTATCTTATCTTGGCTTAATTATTTTTGAATTCGTGTTTATGAAAGTTTAACATGTGGATGCATTCAATTATTCTTTTCTTATTTGATTTAATGAACTGGTAAAAATAATTTACTTATTTAAAAATTAACTTTGAGTTTATTGGTTCATAGCTATAAAAGGTTTTTAAGGAAGAAACTATAATAGTTTTTCTTTTATTTAGGGTTTTTCCGTCTGGTTATTTTTCCTTTTTTTTCCGCCTGGGCTATTGTAACCCGTCTTGGTATGGTTATCCGTTTGAAGGGTGCATTTGGATACGACTGGTAGCACATCTATGGAACTGGGATTACTCGTCAACAGCTTATATACTGGTTGATTGATGCTACGAGGCTGTATCGGTGATATGTATTCAATTTTTTTTTAATCTTTTATGACAAAAATTTCTCACCTAAAATATTACTCAAATTGGTTTAATAGTAAGCAATTAATTTTGAAAAGTTTGCGCATAATTTTGTTACTTGTTTCCTTGGGTACTTGTTGGAATTTTGATGAGCCACCCGTAATTATACAGGGTAAATCATAAATGTTTGAAGATTATTTTGTATTTGGTCGGACTTTCTTACTCATACTTTTGAATACAATAGTAGTAGTCTAAGAGCTGGCTACAGAAAAAACAATGTATAAGGTACATGATATTTGACTAGCTGGATAAGTTCGATTAAAGTTCTCAAACACTAAGCACCCAGTCTGTCTGCGTGGTTAGGAAGATTAAGTACGTAATAGCCGATCAAAATCGATAATTTTTGAAAGAAAAAAAATGATAAGACTCACGGAAAAAAGTTGTGTCAATATGTAGGATTGGTTGTTAGGAAATGTGTAAATTATTGGCAGACATTTTCATGGAAGTAAAATGGTCGGCAGACGGCAACAAAGTGGTGTTTTTTTTGTGAAAAAAAAATAATAAGCCTCATGATTAAAAGTTACGCCAAATAATTATTTAACATTAATTAAAACTAAATCCAAAATGGCAGACAAAAAAACGAATGATAACACCGAGGCAGACGCCGATGAACATCGTGGTCCCGAGCGCGCTTCACGCTTAAGACGCCGCGCTTCACCCGCTGTTTGAGGATTTATAAATTATTCAATTTTCAATGAAAACAATTTAGAGAGGGATCATTTTCTAGCTAAAAGCATGCTCTTTCTAATGGTGTAAATTAAAACATTAAAAATAATTAATATAACCATAAACAATTTAAGTACAAAATATACTCTTTAAATCTAAATTAGTCAAATTTAACTGATTCTCTGTTGCTGACTTTTAGCTTTGAAAATTAGTGAATATTCACTAATTTAATAGTTAAATAATAAAAAAACAAAAACTAATAGTCAAAATTATATGACTATTTGAAAAAGTGAAATTTCTACTTAAGAATAGTTAAATTTATCCTGGAAAATAATGGAATATTCACTTTTTAAAGGTTGAATGATATTAAATTATAGTCAAACTTAGGATTTAACTGAATTACAGTTGAATAATTTACAAAACAATTGTAAAGTTTGGATTCAAACAGCACTTTTAAATAGCCAGCGAATAATTGATATATCAGCTTTGTACAATAAATATGGAGAATTGTTTTGTAAATCGTTACCTGGGTTTTACGCGTTCACTGGCTGCGATTTCAATCCAGCATTTTTTAGAAAAGGTAAAACGCGACCTTTTAAACTGTTGAAATCTAGCGAAGAATTTCAACATGCATTTGCTGAATTGGGAAGGGTCGATTGCGATATAGAAAAAATATTTCCAATCATAGAAAATTTTGTGTGTTGTATGTATGCGATGAAATCGCTTGAGTCTGTGAATGATGCTCGATTCAAGTTGTTCTTGAAAAACTAAAATAAAAAATATCAATGAGTCTTTCCAAAAAAAGAAATTACAAAATTTAGAAGCTTCATCAATGCCTCCTTGTGAAGCTGAATTACTACCACAACTTCTCAGGGCATTATACATCGCAAGACTATGGACCCATGCTCACAAAAAAATACCGACTCACATGCAACCTGAAAACCTTGGATGTGTAAAAACAGATGAAAAATATGAATTCATGTGGTTCACAGGACCTCAGGTACCACCCACTGTGAAAGATGTTATTATTGATCAAGAGCAGGATGAAGGTGAGAATATTTTGTGATTCTTTTAAATCTATATTTTTTGTATTCGTGTTTCATGTTTCATTTTCAATTGTTTTTTTTCAGAATCCAACGATGTGGAGTCAGAAAGTTACATTGATTGCGAAAGTGAAAATGACATGGAGTATGATGATTCAGACACGTGTAGCGAAACCAATTAAATCAGCATTTTTCTAAAAATATTTGCTAATAAAATATATATTTTAATTATCTACATGTCTGAGCATTTCGTATGATTATTATATTTTATACTCAAATTGTTTATGGTTATATTAATTATTTTTAATGTTTTAATTTACACCATTAGAAAGAGCATGCTTTTAGCTAGAAAATGATCCCTCTCTAAATTGTTTTCATTGAAAATTGAATAATTTAAAAAACCTCAAACAGCGGGTGAAGCGCGCTCGGGACCACGATGTTCATCGGCGTCTGCCTCGGTGTTATCATTCGTTTTTTTTGTCTGCCATTTTGGATTTAGTTTTAATTAATGTTAAATAATTATTTGGCGTAACGTTTAATCATGAGGCTTATCATTTTTTTTACAAAAAAAACACCACTTTGTTGCCGTCTGCCGACCATTTTTCTTCCATGAAAATGTCTGCCAATAATTCACACATTTCCTAACAACAAATCCTTCATATTGACACAACTTTTATCCGTGAGTCTTATCATTTTTTTTCTTTCAAAAATTATCGTTTTTGATCGGTTATTACGTACTTAATCTTCCTAACCACGCAGACAGACTGGGTGCTTAGTGTTTGAGAACTTTAATCGAACTTATCCAGCTAATCAAATATCATGTACCTTATACATTGTTTTTTCTGTAGCCAGCTCTCCGTCTATAGATTGTTATATCACATATTTATGAATAGTTAGTACTGTATTCAAATATTCAAAATATTTATTCACATATTAATTACTATTTTTGGTTGTTCAACTGTAACGTTTGAATCAAAATTCACCATACAGAGTTTGTTAATGGATAGCTATTGTGCTGCACTCAAGCTATTTTTGATTATTCGCATTTTACCTGGGTTACCTGCGCATGAGCTCAAGCCGGGATACTAATAGTTCTGATTTAATTTTTTTTATGGGTGATATACCTCCCCTTCCATGTATAAATAGGATACAATAGCGTTCCTCACCTATTTAGGTATTTTTTTTTTATATATATTGCTAATAATTTATATGTTACATTTATTATTGGGTTTTATGGCTCAACACTGTGTTATTGAATAAATTTAATCTGTTTACACCTTCTTTACGTTGGTGTACTATTTGTCCGTTAAATGCTGAATAGAATCGTTACTTGAATATTCTGTTTTAATTCAGTACCATTCCCTTTTGCGTTGGTAGGTCGCGTGATTAGTGGTTCTTGGGATATTTGGGTATTGACTTGCCTGGCCCCCAATTAAGATCCTTTTGATGGGTATGAGGTCTTAAGCGAACCTCCCCATCTTCACTGAGTAAACCGGCAAATATCCTGTGAGGTACAACTCCGATTCGAAATTTAGTTTACATATAGAATTGTACGTCGCAAATTGTCAGTACAATAAAATTTGTTATAATCCTAAATCTTCAAATCTTATTTTAATACTGAGCACAGTAAAATTTTGTTCGAGTAAGCAGTACGTCCGTTCCCTTTAGATATTTTCTTATTACTGGTTAAGTCTCAAGAAAACCTTACAATTTTTGGCGACCGTGACAGGACGGACTGTGCCGCTGATATGGAGAAGACAAAAAGAACCCTAGAAGCTCATCGAAATGCTTTCCAACGGACAATTGATGAAGTTGCACAGATATTGGAACAAGATAATTATGACCTTACGGAAGTTCAATGTAACATGAGGATGCTGGAAGACAAGGTGACAGTTATTACTGAATTAAACCAACTTTTTTATGATTTATTACTATCGTCTGATGATAACGGCGAGAGCCTTGACATAGAAATAAAAAGGGCTGATTATTTTAGCAGAAATTATTATAAATTAAGACGTAAGGTAGAAGAAATTTGTAAAGCACCTCATTTTGATAGAGTTAGTAACACATCATCTGCATCGAAGAATAGATTAAGACTTCCTTGAATAGAATTGTCTAAATTCAGTGGTGATCTTAAGGAATGGCTTCCCTTTTGGAGTCAGTTTAAACGAATTGATGATGGTTCAGATATGGAGGATGAAGATAAATTTCATTATCTTTTACAGTCCACAGTTCCCAATTCAAGAGCTCGTCCACTGGTGGAGAGTTACCCTGCTACCGAAGAAAAATACTCTAAGGTCCTCGAAAGCTTAAAAGGTCGTTTCGGTCAACGAGATTTACTTATAGAGATGTACATTCGAGAACTATTAAAATTAATTTCAGGAAATTTTAATTCCAAGCAGAACATTTCAACCTTTTTTGACAAAGTTGAATCCCAGCTGAGAGCCCTGGAAACTTTAGGTGTGTCTGCAGATAATTGTGCTCCAATTTTATATCCTCTTGTCGAATCATGTCTTGGAGAAGAGTTGGTACGGATATGGCATCGAAATTCTTTTTTTGCTGATAATTCTAATCCTAAAGATCGTCTTAACTGTTTAATGGTTTTTTTGAAGAAATAAGTGGAAAGTGAGGATCGAGTTTTATTAGCCAAGACTTCTTTTCAGAATAATTTTAAAGAAAAGAGATTCTTTTGTTCCAGTGAGCAAGAAAAATGTTTTCTTCCTCCAACTGGTGCTGATTTAATTAATAAAAGCGAACCGAAGTGTATTTTTTGCAAAGGTCTACATTTCAACCACAAGTGTGAAAATTCTGCAGAATTGAAGATACCGGAGAAAAGGAATGTTGTTGTTGAAAATGGATGTTGTCACATTTGTTTGAGATTTGGTCATATAGCTAAACGTTGCAAGGTTAAAATAGTTTGTTCACATTGTAGAAACAGACATTCTACCATTCTATGTCCAAAGCTAGAAGAAATCAAGAAGGTCGAAGAAAATTCTGTTCAAAGCTCAGTCAATATAGAGCAATCCTTGTTCAATCATAATTTTCCAGAAGTTTTACTACAGACTCTCGTAGTAGAATTAATCGCAGACAATAAATCTCGACGAACTAGGCTTGTTTTAGATAGTGGATCACATAAATCCTACATTACTTCGTCGTTGGCTAAAGAAATGGGATATCCTATGCTGAGAGAGCAACAATTAATACATTCTCTTTTTGGAGGTACAGTGACTGATCCTATAACTCATCGATGCTATAAGGATCGTATGAGAAGTCTCACTGAAAATTATTCATGTAATTTTGAAGTTTTAGACCAACCGATTATTTGCTCTAATAAACCATCGATACGACCCGGACTCTGGCTGACTGAATTGAAGAAAATGGATAAAGTTGTTACTGATATTAAGGAGGGGCCTATTGAAATTCTTGTTGGCGCAGATATTATGGGAAAATTATTAACCGGACAGCAAAAGTATTTAAGTTGTGGTCTTAGTGCTATTCATACTTTATTAGGCTGGACTTTGATGGGTAAAACTAACTCTACAAATGCGATTGGAAATTCTTTAAATATGATGGTGAATTCAATGCTATGTAACGATATTTTCATTTCTAATTTATGGCGTTTAGATGTTTTGGGGATTCAAGATCCACAAGAAAATAAAAAAGATGTAGAAGACCAAGATAATTTTTCTAGAACACGATGCGGTCGTAAGGTCATACTGCCCCGAAGATATCAGTGTTGAGACATTTCTTAGTCCTTGTCTCAAGGTGGGAGGATGTTCAAGATACAGTTAATATTTATAGAAAAGATTTTAAGTTAGTGAGTTATTGTAACTTTGTCATAAAAATATTAGAATTGTCAGTACAGTAAAATTTGTTATAATCCTAAATCTCCAAATCTTATTTTAATACTGAGTACAGTAAAATTTGGTTCGAGTAAGCAGTACGTCCGTTCCCTTTAGATATTTTCTTATTACTGGTTAAGTCTTAAGAAAACCTTACACATTGGTACTTGAATTCTGTTTGACCACCTAAAGTAGACAAAACTACAATCATCAGAGAGGATTTAATGAAAAAAAAAACACTAGAAAAGTTAACCTGTACATTGTTCCAATAAAATTTAGACCAAAGGACTATCTATGGAAAAGCTACAGTTTTTATTAAATAGTCTATGTATATCAAAGATTATGAGTCAAATATGACACCATCATCCTTTGGTAAACTTACAGTTTAACTTCAAATTGTTGATATCCAAGTCCAAAATTGAAATGCTTCCATATCTATAAAATAAAATATTTTAGATTAACACTTATATTGATTATACGGAGTGTTTAGAACTCATTAACTTAATAATATATTCAATATTCATTTATTGTTGGTAGAGAAATGTATGTTTTTCACTTAGTGCGGATTTATGCAGCAACATTTAACAATTATTAATTAACACTGAACAAATAACATTTATCATTTAACAATGAGTAAAACTGCCATCGTTTATGCAGACACAGTTATAAATTAGGAGAAAATAGTAAGCATGCACACAAGCCCGATATTCTAGTTATTTACAATAATAACTGAAATAACATAATATCACAAAAAATAGTCTCAATGAGATTTATTATCATTCACCGGATATATCATCCGATAGAGCCTTCTTAACAATTTTCACTATTTCCAGCTCAGCCATATTTCTAATTTCTTTCTGTTTCATTTGTATTAAATCATTCCCTACAGACTTCATCAAATTCATTGTTGATTCATATTGAAAATTTGTTGTTGTTTCATTTGAATTCATTTTTGTTTTGAAATAATCATTAACATGATCGAGGTTAACTTCAGGATCTGCGTACTAGATGAAAATTTGGTACAGTTAATTTAAGAAATTTGAAAGTTGGCCAACTTCATGATTGTTAAATGATAAATGATAATTGTTAATTATCTGCATAAATCGAGTCATAGTGAAATGAGTAGTTTAACATATAAATGTTAATTGTTAAATGCTAATTGATAATTGTTAAATGTTGCTGCATAAATCCAAACTTAATTCTGAATATTCAGTACAATTAAGCCTATCCAACAAAATTAAATTTTTTCCTTTGTGTTAAAATGTGTTAGAAGCAGAAGAGATGAGCTTCTAGATATGTGGTGGAGCAAATAAAACGCTCTACAAAAATATCCTACAGTTTTTAATAAATTTGATTGAAAATTGAGAAAATTGCAAAATTTACTAAGTACTAATTCAACTTTAACCTTGAATAATATCGAGGCCCAGTTGGTCAGTTACGGTTCAAGGATAAGTTCATGGATGAATCGGTTGAAAAATATATACATTTACTTAGAACCCAGCTCTACAAAACTTAGTTCAAGATGTTATGTTGGTAGCGTTTGCACATGCACAGTTGGTTCTTTCTGTCAAAAATGACATCACTAAGAATTTAGGATTTCATTTCTTTAAGCTTGAGTGGTTGAGGATAAAACGTTCAGCATTTTACGTGTGCTTCTCAAAGTATAATGACGTATATTATTCACCAGTGAATAATAGGTGTGGTTAATAAAATAGTCACATGACATTGAAAATTATCCATACAAGCGACACAATATATTAAATTGAAATGTTTACCGCGATTCGGATTCGAACCCATGCTTAAAATTTCTTGCTTCATCAAGTCAGAGCTATCAGGCTATGAAGATATAATATATGGGAATATCAAGATATTGTATACATAGGAGTAGATCGTTTCATATGCAGTTTTTTGTCTAGTGTGTATGACTTATATCAAAAGCGAAAGTGATGTTTTAAATAATTTATTGCTAATTGCAAGAATTTCGATAACTATACTGGTGTTTTATTGATATTACTAGAAACTTCAATATGGAAAGTGAATCGGACAGTGAATTGAATACTTATTAAATATATAATTTGTTCAATAATATAAGAAGAAATAAGCTTTATAAATGTAATAAGCTATAGTGTTTTAGCTTGACAAAAAAATGTATACCTAAACAGGTAATTTATAGTCGTGGACAAAATATAGTATTCTACTCGCATATAATGGCTATTATTCACTCGAGTATTTCATAATATATTATTATCAACTGATGTCTCACAGCATAAATGATTCTGGGTATGTTGTGAAAATCCACATATGGTTGAATATTTACATTGTCCACAAAGTTAACTGCTGCTGCTTCTTCTTCTTAGTTTGGAATATCTATTGTTTTGAACAGAACTTTTGTCAAAACTCAACAAACCGTTAGATAAAGATTGTGATTTTCCCTGAATATAAAAATGATATAATTTTAGTCAATGTTCAAATAATTTAAAGCTTATTTGATGGTCTTTAGGCATTGTATCTGTATCTGTAGAGTGGGGAGGGTGATTGTGTAGGCTCACAGCACTTCGGCCACATGTGACCCATTGTACATCCTCCCGAGGAATTGTCCTCCTAGGTCATTGTCCATCCTGTCTTTCTCAGGAAGGTGGA
>CAJUYI010007522.1:0-12040 GCA_910591695.1 Galerucella pusilla
ATATTATCATCAATATGTATAATAAAATTTCCTGACTCTAGGTTCATCATACAACAATTACTACAGATATTTAAATTTTGGTTTATTTTTATTAAATATTTTGCCATCTTCAAAAACTCACATCTAACTATATAAACAAATTAAAAAACTAGTGATAAGTATATACATTATTATTAATAAATTCATCGGTATTGACTAACTAACTAATAAATAATTAGAACAAAAAAAATGTAACAAAAAAATCGATTTGACACTGTATTCAATACCTGCGTTAAACACTATTCTATAAATTTTATAAATAAATAAAAAAGATAAACGAAAACATTGATATAAATTGAATCTTTGAGTTAAATTGTGTCTAACTTATTTGTGTGTCATTCTCTTCATTGTCTTTGATATAACGATCCAACCAAGTTTCAATAACGGGTAGATTTTCATTGCTCCATTTTGTTTCTTCTTTAATATTCTTCAATGCTCTTTCAACTACAAAGTCTGCTGTTCCAAAGTCACTTTGCCTTTCAACATAAAGTTCCGAAACCATATCTAAGCCTTCTTGGGTTTTGAAAACCGTTGTGGCTGACGTTATCAGATTGTTCCACAGTTGAGGCTTTTCTTCAAACCTAAGATATAAAAATAATATACATCCCAAGTAACAATTTCCTATTTTTTAATGGTCGTAGCAATGTTTTGGAGATTTGTTATGAATCATCTAAATTTTATAAACTATATAAATGTTTTATAAATAAAATTGTTTTATAAATGTTATATAATTTTTTTGCCCAAATGTTTTTATACTTGCGTTTATATGGTACCTTTAAACAGAGTGGAAACCACTTTTATGGGATAAAATTCTTTGTCATTATTTTAGAAAATTATAAAAAATGCTGAGACACGTCAACTTTTGAATTGAGTTGTTATGTAAACGTTATGTAAACATAAATTTAAATGTACAGACTGATTCACGCAAGTATGCCATAATCGGTGTTGTTTTTTTTAATGAAACACCCTGTATATTTGCATATTTTTGAAATCCTCTTAATGAACCGATTCCAACAAACTGAATAATGTATGGTCAAGTATGAGTTATACAGGGTGAAATATTAAAATTAATGCTTTACTTGAAATATTGGTATTTTTTTAAATTAGCTAAATATGGATTTATCAAAAATCTGAACTAACTAATTATTAGACGTATTTGTATATTAAACAAAACCTGCTACGCCCATGAATTTTATCATAAATACCTAAAAATTGCCTAAAAACGCCAATAATTAGACAAAATCGGTAAATAATGTGGATTGTTTTCTATTCTGTCAGTTGTTGATGTGTTGACAGTTTATACTGAAAAAGTAAAATCTTTGTCAAACACTCTTTCCTTGTCGACATAACAATGAAATATTCAACTGAGACTCATCGAATTGAGATTTTAATGATGATCGGGTACGGGGATAACTGCAGAAGTCAAGTTGAAGTGGCAAACTTATTTAATCACAGGTATCTCGAATTTCCCAATATTTCACAAAGTACTGTGTCTAAAATTCATGCACAATTCAGAGAACTTGGACATGTCAAACCATTGAAAAGAAAACCACACTTCGTTGAAGATGATGTGGAAGTGGATATTTTGTTAAGTGTCGAAGAGAATCCAACTTCAAGTACACGTCAAATTGCCCGTGAAAATAATGTTAGTCATACAACTGTTCTAAGATGTCTTTATAAAGAATAACTTCATCCCTACAAATTAACTTTTGTGCAGGAGTTAATAGAAGACGATACAGATCGTGGAATGGATTTCTAAGAAAGATTGATGAATAAGCTGAACAGAAATGAGATAGCTCTTGGTACCATTCTTTTTTCTGACGAATCAACATTCACATTGAATGGAGAGGTAAACCGACAGAACTGTAGATATTGGTCAGCAGAGAATCCTAATTGGATGCGTGAGACACATACTCAGTACCCTCAAAAGGTGAACGTTTGGGCTGGTATCATAGGCGACCATATTATTGGTCCTATATTTATAGATGGAAATTTGACAGCTGAAAAATGTTTAAATATGCTTAGAAATGAAGTTATTCCTTCGTTGGCAAACTTATATCCCAACGCAATAGATCCTAGCTTACCGAATGAAAATGTTTGGTTCCAGCAAGACGGGGCAACACTCCATTATGATTTAATGGTAAGAACTTATTTGGATGAAATCTTCCCGAATAAATGGATTGGACGAAGAGGTACTATTGAGTGGCCAGCTAGATCGCCAGACCTAACGCCGTTAGATTTTTTCTGTGGGGTTATCTCAAGAACAAAGTATATGCAACACAACCAACTAGCATTGTAGACCTCAAAGACAGGATAACTACAGAAATACGGAATATTTCACCTCAAACTTTAAACTAAGTTAAGGAGGAGTTCTATTGAAGACTGTGCTATTGCTAACAACTAGGTGGAGAACATTTTGAGCATTTATTTCAATGTATTAAAATCAAATACATCAGTTATTTTATGTATGTGTTTAATAACTGTAAAAATAAAAATTTCACCCTGGGTGTTTCATTAAAAAAAAAAAAACACCCACTATGGCATACTTGCGTGAATCACCCTGTACATTTACATGTATGTTTACATAACGCACAACTCAATTCAATAGTTGACGTGTCTCGGCATTTTTTATAATTTTCTAAAATAATGACATAAAGAATTTTATTCCCTAAGTGGTTTTCACACTGTATAATATGTTGCATTCTTGAGAGCAACAATAAATCAACATTAAAATAAAATCAACATTATAAAAAAACTGCTAGTTGGGCTGTATTACTATAGAATTATAAAAACTCACCTAATTTTAATAGCATCCCAATTTTTTCTCAAGAAATTAAACAAACTAGTGTAACCATTAGCTCCTCCAGTTAGCATACTGAATATTAAATATATGTCATTATCAGTGAAGTTACCATTCTGTTCTAAGACCGTTATGTTCAGCAAACGCTCAATTTTTTGCGCATCGTTTGGACAGCCGGCCAATGTTTTCAACAAATAGGTGCGTTCACTTGGTATTCTTGTTGAAGGGAACCTTATCACTCTTTCCAATCCAAATTCCCATTCATCCATCGTACCCCATTTGAAAACAGGACAAATGTATTGATTGGCAACTCTAAAACAAATTTGACGATAGTAAAAAAAGTAGAGTCCGCAGAAACTCTCAAGAGCATGTGACCTTGATAAGGTCTGCGTCGAATACATAAGTGCATAATATGTGAAAGTTGAAATGAAAAACACTGGCTTATGATATGGAGAATGTAATCTCGAGTTTAGAGGACCAAAATAGATCTGAAAAGGTCGCAGTAGAATAGTCCAAAAGCCACCCCACAAAATCTATCTATCTATTTAGATACTTCAGCGCAGACAAAGAGCTCTTGTACTTGTTCCAACTGATTACGCACATACTTAACCTATACATGCAAATCATGTTGTTAAAAAAACTTGACATCCCAAAACCTCCAATTCGATTGATTCCCGATACCCAAAACATAAGATTTTGGCAACAATCATTGGGTTACTCAATGCCATACTGAAGAAAATTGTACCAATCTTCTCAGCTCACTGTACACAACTCAAACTACCGTTCTACGCATAGGTAGTTCACTCTAATACATTATCAATAATAATTGATATTACTTAGGTCTTGTCTGTATTCAATGAAATAATACTTACGGATTTCCTTCATCTGGATCGACAGACTCCATCCACTTTTTGAACGCAGTTTGTGCTTCTTCGATGCAAGGTTTGTAGCCTGCTTGACATAAAAATACTTTAGATGAACTTCTTAAATGGGATCTACCTTCCGTTTCTCCCTCTTGTGGTTCGTTACCTAGTTCTTCGTATAAAGGAGTTAAAAGCAATCGCACGTAAGTCTACAAAAGTAAATTATGGTGAATTGGAAGATTGCAAATGATTATTGGAAAAAATTGTATAGACCGTTAGCTCATAAGACATGTGGACTTCATTATTTCAATACTAGAAACTGCTTACAAACCGAGCAAGTCAACAATTGAAATAAATAATTTTTTTTCGGATTGGAGTAGCCCTTGCAGCTAGAAACTAATTTGGTTATCTTGTCCAACAATTATTATATATTTTTAAGTGAGTTGGACGGGCAGCCGTATTTGTTCAATAAATTGAATACCTGTTATTATGTCCTCTATACTCCATTCAATTTCAATCTATAACAGTATACTGAGATTTAGCCATTATCTTATTCAGTGGAAACTTGCACTTATAATAATGATCAATAAACCTGGTAAGCTACCAACGAAAGCAAGTTCTTACCGACCAATAAGTCTTCTTCCCATAATGTCTAAAGTATTCGAACGTCTCATCCTAAATAGAATCGAAACTACAATTACTATTGAGGATCTCATCTCAGACTACAAATTTGGATTTAAGAAAGAATATTCAACGACCCAACAATGTCATAGAATTGTGAATGAAATAAAACAAAGCTTGGAAGACAAGGAATTATGTGTGTCAGTGTTTCTCGATATACGACAAGCATTTGATAGAGTATGGCACAGCGGTCTCCTCGACAAAGTTAAAAAACATCTACCCGACCAACTATATCTCCTCTTAAGATCATATCTGAAAGATCGCCACTTTCAAGTAAAATTTGAGGATGAACTCTTAACCTTCCATCAAATTAAAACTGGATACCCCAAGGCAGTATCCTAGGCCCTTGCAACCAACTTCCAACCTAACTATTCTGCAATCATGGCTAAAAAATGGAAAATCGAAGTCAACACTAATAAATCTAACCAAATTACTTTCACCACAAAGCAGTGTGCCTGTCCGCACGTTACCATTAATGATGATCCAATACCCATATGCAACGAAGTCAAATATCTTTGTCTTCATTTAGACCAAAAACTGACATGGATAACTCATATCAAAGCTAAAAGAAAACAACTCGATATAAAAATTGAAAATATGTATTGGCTAATTAACAAAAAATCACAGCTATCTACAGAAAGCAAAATCTTAATCTACAAGATCGTACATGGACATACGGTATTGAATTGTGGAGTTGCAGCAAACCATCTAACACCAAGATCATGCAGTCCTTCCAATCTAAAACCCTCTGTCTATTAATAAATGCTCCATGGTATGTTTCAAATGACACTATACACAGAGTTCTAAGAATACCATATATCAGAGACATCATCATAACTCGCTCAAATAAATACAGAAAACGATGCTCAGATTATAGCAATCAACTTGTTCAACATACCATTACAAGAAAAAAGACTAAAAAGAATTTGGCCCGAAGATCTGTAAAAATCCAGAGAACCATTAATAGACGGTAGGTACTTGACTCAAGCCACCAATCCACATATCATTTTTACTTATTACTATATAGTGTAGTAGATTGTAAATTTGCAGTTGAATGAAAAAAAATTTCATCATCAAGGATCACAGACAAAGGTTACGTCCAGGGGTCAATCAGGGCTATTATTGCCCAAGACTCTAACTTGCTAATCGATGCTAGAGGGGATTATATTATTTTTGTCCAAAGAAGTTCTGTTTTGAAATAATTCAACTTACCTGGAACTTTTTATGTACTGACGAGCTATCGATATGTCTTCCAATATGATCGATGAGAGTAAAAACGGGATCCCATGCCAAATATTCTCTTTCACGTTTTAAAAACAAGGTCAAGTTTAAAGCTGTAGCAAAACTGAGATCTCCCGCGTACGCTAAATTCCAAGCGTCGTGTAGGAGTTTTGCTCTGGTGTTTACCGGAATCATTTGTCGGTTTTCAGAACATAGGAAATCAGCTATCATATTCCAATTTTTCACATCGTAGTTTACAGGGAAAGGTCCTTTAGAAAAAATAAAAAAGATATTAATTACGTTTTTAGAAGCATATATAATTTAGTAAGAATAAAAATGAGAATTGTGACTGGATATTAGTACGAAACGACGTTTATTAAAAATTTTGAACATTACTTTATTTGTTGGGCAACGTAATTATTATCTGTACTTTTGTGCACAACCGATCGATCTATTAAACTGTATTAAACAGCATAATTTCTAATACAGACTACTAACTCTTTAACTTTTAGTTACATTGTGGATATTTACTTGTATTGTGTGTTCATTCGGCACGCTAAGACAAGGCACACATTGAGATACATGCGACTCAAGTCACGTAGGGCAGCACAGGTTAAGCTTTTATATCATGACAAGCGAAACCAGTATGCTAAACATATGAATCCCACAGTATTTTCGAGAGACATATTTCGTGTACTTGTGTGAAAAAGAATTACTTTTACGTAGGAAATGAAGACAACTCATGACTCAATTTATTATTGGTTAAATAATATTCACAACACAGTGAATATTTATGTGGGTACTGTGCAAAAAATTAAGTATGTTTACAATACATCCTTCCACAGGTCAGCATCATGTTCTGAACAGTTCTATACAGTTTTACATTTCTGAAATTCCAAGTTTCGTATTATTTGATATACAGTGCTATTCAAAAGTCACCTCCCCTCCTCGTATCTTTTGAACGGCTACAATTACATTAATAAAATTTGGAGGGTGAAAATAAAGTGTTGTAAACTTCTCTACGAATGGTAACAGGTGACGTAATAGTAATAGATGGCGTCACAGTGCCACTCTGGCCAAAAATTTTAAATAGGACCTTATGGCAAGTGATATGGCAAAATGGTACGTACTCAAGCCGACAAAGTAGCAGCTATTTTAATAATTGGTGAATCTAGAAAGAATCTCCATCAAGCGCAACATTTATTTAATCAGAGATACCCAGATCGCCCTATCTCGAGAACTTATTTGAGGGAGCTTCTTCACAAGTTTGAAGCAACAGGTAGTGTTAAAGATGCCAAACGATCTGGTCGACCAACATTTAGTGATAATAAAAAAATTGATATAGTTGCTAAAATGGTAGTAAACCCTACTTCCTCTTCAACTAAAGTTGCGTCTATCTGTGAAGTAAGTGAAAGTACAGTACAGAGAGTGTTGTCTAAAAATAAATTTCATCCATACAAGTTAAAAATGGTGCACCACCTTTAGGATGACGACCCCGAAAAAAGACTCGAATTCTGTGAATGTATTTAATTTGTATGTAATTTGTTTTAGTGACGAAAGTACTTTTTGCCTCAATGGAAATATGAATACACAAAATGTAAGATATTGGAGTGACACAAATCCTTACACCTTTCGTGAACAACAATACCCAATTTCCAGAAAAAGTCAATGTTTGGGCAGGTATTTTGAGAAACCACATAGTTATTCCTGTCTTCCTAAATTCAAATTTAAGCGGTAAAGTGTATCTGGAGATGTTACAAAATGCAATTGAGCTGTTGATTCTTGAAATTCTGGAAGATAATCCAGATGAATTCGGCCATCTGGAAATAGCATTTTAACAAGATGGTGCTTCTGCACATTATTATGGTGCAGTAACACGTTACCTGGATGAAGAATATCGAGGTAGATGGATCGGCCGGCGAGGTCCTATAGAATGGCCACCTCGGTCACCAGATCTGACACCATTAGATTTTTTTCTATGGGGGTACTTGAAATCCAAGGTTTATACTACGGCACTAGATAGCATTGGCGTTTTGAAAGAAAGAATTATTTAAGAATGCAATGCAATTTCAGCTGACACATTCGAATGAGTAGGTACGACAAGAGTTTACTAATAGGATGTATTACTGTCAGGAAGTAGACGGAGCACATTTCGAACACTTGCTATAATAATCCATTGTTGATATTTGACTAATTAAATTTAAAAAAATAATTTCAATAATTTTGGTATTTATTTAATTTATCCGTCTAAATTAGCTTAAACCCAAACAAAATAAATATGGCCAATGTCAATGCCTTTCAAACGAGATATCACTTGCCATAAGGTCCCATATAAAATTATTGGCCAGAGTGGCACTGTGACGTCATCTATTACTATTACGTCACCAGTTACCATTCGTAGAGAAGTTTATAACACTTTATTTTCACCCTCCAAATTTCATTAATGTAAGTGTAGCCGTTCAAAAGATACGAGGGGGGGAGGGGACTTTTGAATAGCACTGTATAAATATTATTCACCCATTCTAATAAAATCACAAATTCATATTATTAACAGAAAATGAACAAGGTGTAGCTATACATATTTATAATTCAATATCGACATCAACTAAAATTTATTCTTTGAGTAATAAGTGAATAAAAAATAAATATTTCCATTAGATTCAATTCCTCATACAGCACGGCACTGTTTTTGGAATCAGTGACCTTTGCTGTGTGTATTGCTATCCTTGTTTTGGAATGAGATAATTGATTAAGATGTTGGTTGTAAACTAAACGTCACGTGTTGTTAGTATAGCGGGTTATTAATCTAGAATGCTTAACGATCGAAGATCTTGTATTAAGAAATGTTTCTTGAATCAAAATGTATATTAGTAAGTAAGAAGTAATGAAAAAAGAACGTTAAAAAGATTGTATGGATTTCTAGTGTATTTACCAATTTCTTCTGGGTTTATAATTATGAAAGAATATTTTCCAGGTAAATCTTTCAGTTGGATTTCTCTTTCTCTTCGCATCCATGTCAGTGGAGTCGAATTACGGAAATTCAAATGATTTTGAGTCACTAAAATAACTGGAATCCACCATAAAAATTTTTCTTGGTCCGGAACATCGTGTGGTCGTTCTCTTAAGTATACTCTCTACAAAATTCACTACAATATTGATATAATCGAAATAGATTATAAAAGATGTTGGTTAAAATGAGCCATAAAGTCTTAAACGGTGATTATTATTACCAAATAAATTATTAAAAATTAAAATATCAATAAATGACATTAACTCCAAGAGCTCATCCATATCTCAAATGTGGTTTTATGAAATCCAAACAAAAGGGTTCAATAAAACTCAAAGTCCAGACCACAATATTTAATATTGTCCACTAAAGGACAATTAGGCTACTAGTTTCGGTACATAACTACCATCATCGGGCTAAAATAATTGGAAGAACGTTAAGTTATTGTCATTAAAAATTACTCATATTATTCTACAATATTGAATTAATTTGTAAATTTGTTAATTTACATATGCATAATACCTGCTTCTTAAAATTAAAAACTTAAAATTATTTCGTTCACGTTTCCAATTTTCTTTTTCTTTCCTTACCACATTCTTCAAGTATTTACAAATTAATTCAATATTGTAGTATCATGAGTAATTTTTAATGGCAATAACTTAACGTTCTTCCAATTGTATATGTTTCATGAAGCCTGATGATGGTAATTATGTACCGAAACTAGTAGCAGCCTAATTGTCCATTGGTGGACAATATTAAATATTATGGTTTGGACTTTGAGTTTTGTTGAGCCCTTTTGTTTGAATAAATGACATTATTTAAATTTTGACATCTTAATAACTCAAGATTAGAACACTCCAATATGATCCACTTGGTGGAGAATCTCAGAGCTTTGTCATACTTCTTGGAGGAAGAATTTTAGTATTTTCGAAGACTTCAGTTTAGGTAGTTTCATTCTATTCAGAGGTCTCTCAGGTGTTGTGCCCTGAAATTCTGCGAAGCCCCTTTTTACCTGGGAATATTAAAAACATTTTCCACAAAAAACACACAATTTTAACTATATCTGTATATTTTTTCAGGTTGACTCCTTTTTTTTGGATTCTAAAGATTCGTGCAGTTTTATTTCGATAGCTCGAATAATAAAAAAATCGCCTTCACTCGGACACTTTATATATTTTCATTTTCGGTTTTGGAGGAAGCTATGTGGACCGAGGTTGTACGTTGGGAGGCGTAAAATCGATGACCCCCTTCGCTATGTCAACTGCTTATTCATTTCCTTTTATTCCAATGTGCCCTGAAACCATCAGTAAAGTTTGGCATGTTCCTAAATGTCTCATTTCTAAAAAACAAGATTTGATAATCCTCTTTCTACTTATCCTGTATCTTGTTCTTTCTGCAGCACATTCCACCTCCATATGTAGTGCTCGACAGACAATATTGAAGATATGTAAGGGTCTAAGAACGAAACCTTGTTGAATACCGCTAGTTTCTGATCTTTCCTACAGATCACAATAAAAATATTATTTATTCACTGATTTAAAGACAAAAAGTAACTTTATCTATATAAAAAAGTTCTGTTAACTAAAAATTAACTGACTAGATTATCATAAATATTCGTTATCGATCGGATACTTAAATTTTAATTAAAAATCTAACCTAATCTGACCTGACTCAAATTAGCAGTGTTGTCCTCATAATTCCTGGTCACTGTTACCACCGGCAATCTGTCCTTTGTGATCCAAGAAGCCGCTATTTCGTTTATTGTTATCGGTTGAGGAAGTTTCTCATCAAATCTTGCTTGTTCGGTCAAACTTAACCAAATATCATCTCCGAAGAATGTTTTGTATTGCCTACAACCCAGTTCAAAACATAAACACAGTAAAACTAAATTCGACATATCTTCTGTAAGTTCCTTGTGGCATTATTTATTATTTTTTCTCTTATTAAAATTATGTGTAACAAAAACATATTTTCAGTTCAATAATGATTTTTATGAACAGAATTTTGGTCTTGCCATGGGCTCTTGCCTCTCACCAATTTTATCGAATATTTACATGGAATATTTTGAAGCCAAAATAGTAAATAATCAAAAATTAAAACCAATTGTCTGGTGGAGATATGTAGACGACATTTTTGCAATATGGCCTTATGACTTAGTATCTCTGAATGATTTCTTAACGTATATAAATGAAGGAGAAAATAAATATCTATTAATTCGAAATTGAAATTGAAAATAACAATTTTTTGCTATTTTTAGATGTTCTTATCAATAAAACACCTACAGGATATGAAACAAGTGTTTATCGTAAGCCAACACACACTAATAGGTATTTGAATTTTGAATCAAATCATGCTATAAGCGTTAAAAAAGGGGTAGTAAAATCTTTATACGAAAGGGCCGGAATCATTTGTTCTAATGATAATCATTTCACAAAGGAGAAAACTCTACTAAAAAATGTTTTAAATGCCAATAATTACCCGACAGAATTTGTGAATAAAGAAATTAAGAATATAGAGAAGGGCTTATTGTTAATACCCCATAATAATAACAATAATATTAATAATTCAGCTAACAAAATTTGTAAAAACTTGACAATACCGTATGTTAAGGGTTTATCAGAAAGAATAAAGAAAATTGGTAATCAATTCAATATTCGAACTAGCTTCAAATCTAACAATACGTTGAGATCTATACTAACAAAAGCAAAACCAAAAAATGAAGAACAATCTTCAAAAAATTGCATATATCTTGTGAATGCGACAAATTCTATTTAGGTGAAACATCTGGACCATTGAAAGTCCGAATAAGTGAACATAAAAAATATATCAAAGATAGGGAGTTCTTTAAGTCAGGTACTTGTAAACATGCTTGGGAAGAGGGGCATCAAATTCAATGGGATTCGACAAAAATAATATTGAAAGAGCCCAATAATAAAAGACGAAAAACCAAAGAAAGTGCTTTAATACAACTAAATGCAGATAAATGTGTAGCTAGTATTTCAGCCGAATGTAGTCAAATTTGGTTACCAATGTTAGAAAGAGAAATTTCCAATAATCAATAACCTGCGTTATCAGGATAGCATCATAAGTTTTTATCAAGGTTTTCTTATCATTTATCATTGGAATAGTTGTTAATCGATGGTCACTTCAATACACAAAATCACCAAACTGAGTCACACATATTTTGAAAACAAAAATAATCATACACAAAAAAGTAACAACAAACGCGTTTTATTAACAACATTTCCAAAATAAGCGAAAAAAAGCGCTATCCCAATAAAAACCGTTCCTGGAACGTGCACTTCACTGGATTCCATTTCTAGTAGACTAATTATCTTTGGAATGTCATGAAATAAAATATTTTATTTCACATTTTACCAGAGATGTGATCTACTATGAATGGACCTTAATAAAATTTGACAACAAAGT
>CAJUYI010007523.1:0-12034 GCA_910591695.1 Galerucella pusilla
AAATTTTGCATATAGAAACTAAATCCTTCAAATTAAATCTTTTAGAAACCCTAGAGATAAATAAAAACAAATATTCAGGTAATCTTCTTAACGACCAACTTGATATTAACAATTCTCCATTATTAAACCTTTTTACCTAGAAAGATTCCTGTAGGATGGTTGTGAATGAGTTTCCAGGTAAACTTGTTAAATTCTTTAGTTAATTCCATATTTAGATAAATTCTTTTCATTTCCTTGTAAATAGATTATAATTTTATTGTTAAATTTCCGTATAATTTAGTATTAAGGCACTGTATAAATAGAAAGTTTCTCATTATACCTCGTTTGAAAAAGCTACTGTGTTAGCGAAACGCGTCACTTTATGTTTAATTACAATGTAGATTTTACAAAATAAATTTGTTTGATTTCATAACTTAATTGGAGACTCTGGATATGGAGTTCAGCCATATCTCTTGACTCCTCTGCAGGAAACAAATACAGAGGCTGAAAGACTATACAATGTCATTAATAAGAACCAGGAATACAGTAGAAAGACAGTATGGTGTCTGGAAAAGACGCTTTCATATACTATATCTAGGTATAAGGGTTAACCTGGAAATAGCAATGACAATAATTGCAGCAACAGCGGTTCTCCATAATATGGCTATGGAAATGAATGAACCTTTAATGGTTTTTGCAAAAATCGATTTATATTTTTCAGCTATTTTTACCAAATTCAATTCTTCTTCTGTTGTAAAATGTATACCCCTAACTCTTTCCCAATTCTCTTCACCCATAACACTTATTTCAAGTTGAAAATCAGAAGAAAGCATAAACACTAATATAAAAATATAATACGAACATAAACATAACCCTACTTCACTGATACCAACTTTTCTTGATAAACGTAAAATCACACTTTACTTGAAGGAACAGAACAGAAATGTTATGAAAATCATTCAACTTTAAGTGAAGTTAAAGTGATAAAGTCACTTTAGCTAAAGTGACCTATTCAAATAAAGAGAAACTTATGAAGTTGTTGCTAGACTTACAAATTGTCACGAGGTAAACAAACATCATCTTGAACATTTGATATGATCGTTTTGTTTCCATACTTCTGGGTAGCTCCTTAGAAGTTATAAGAATAGGTCAATGATTCGATGTAGTACAAGCACAATAAATATTAATACACCAAACGAGAGAATTGAGGTTGAATTCTTTTTTTTTCATAGACAATTATCCAAATTGAAGAATTAGTAGTGTAGTACCTATCCTAATCTAGATACTATTCTATACTCCAATAGTTCTTTATTTTACGAAGTAAGCTATTCGATGCAGCTGTTACAAAATAAACCAAGAATTTAATTAAACCCATTTGAAGTATCTACTGTGAACTTCCAATGCAATATCTTATCTTTGTTTCCCTGATTAAATACAAATCGAAATAAAGCTTCATAGAAAATAGCAATGAGGCTAGAGTGTCTTTGAAATAAAATAGCAGTATTGGAATGTGAAAAGGAAGCTTTGTTAAAAAAAAGAACCGAGGTGAAGGATTTGGAGGCGAGTATAAAATTTATTCATGTATTCTAGTATGAGAAGCTGATATAAAACCTTAATGGCAAAATAATTTCACGGTATTCGATTTTCTTGATTCAATACTTGGCGAAGACGATAATATTGCTACCGAGAGTGAAGAAATTATTGGGTTGATACAATAAAGATGCCTTTCGACTGTTGGAATGGAATAAAATTGAAGAATACTAGGCTAAAAGTGACAACTCCATGTTTCACCTAAATTGAGAAATTATGCACAACTTATTAAACAAATTTTTGTGTTAGAGTCAACCTAAAAACATTGAGGCAATTACATCGACCAAAGATTTGACTGCACAGTGGGTACTAGGTTTCAAAAATTGGTCAACACTTGAAGAATCAGAACAAATAATAATGAATAAGAGCCAGAGCCAGGTTTCTCCAGCGGTCCCAGTAGTTGATTGCAGTTTACATCTATCCAGACAGTCATAGAGAGCGGAACTGCACTAAGTAGACATAATGTAAATCAAGAATCCCGTTTTGGGTAGCTTTATCGCAAAATTATATCCTGTATAATAGTTTATTACTTTATGGACTCACTGTATAATGTTATTCATCAGGTATACTATGTTGATTTTGAGGTTTGTTTTTATCATTAGTGTGAAAATAATAAAAAATGTTACGTTACATTGTGGAGTATAATAATAATGTCCTCAGGTTTTGGATATATACATATCAAGTACAATCAGCTGTATAATACTAATGTTGAAATTACTTTCCGAGAGAATGGCCTTAGTTTTGCTTTGAAGTCATATCCACCAGTTAGACTTCGCTCAAAGCTGCGGGGTGAATAGTAACTTGATTTTCTTGTGAACGTGGTACTTGGACTTAGTTGACATGCATACGAATTGATCCATTTTGATTGAACGGAATAGGGTTTTTGTGACAATCTTGTTAAGCAATGAAAAACATGTAATTATTTTCCAAAAATGCAATAAATAATAGAATTTGACTTATACACGAGATCTGGGAATTTGGTTTAAAAGTATTCAGATGAAATGATACTGAATCCCATGTACATACAGTATTTTTTTTTATTGGTGAACCATTTAACCTATTTAAAGCACGCCTCAGCATGTTTAAATAGAACTTTTAAACACGCGCGTTTTTTGAAGTTACCATGTCAACAGCAACAACTCGAGAAACGAAGTCTAGATGACAATTTTTTTATTATTGATCTGACAGGAGTACTTTGTAACGTCAAAACCTTCGAACAATATTTAACAATTTCAATTTTATAAATGAGAATGGTGGTATTGTTTGAGATATCAACTTTTCGATTTTTCAAATCGGAGGAAATGGTATTTAAATTGATACTATTAACATTCTCAGAACTAAAAATACAAATTAGTTTATGTTTTCCTCATTTCCATGACAACAACGCAATTCCAATTTAACCATTTTATATTATTAGTTCTTATTTCCATTTCTTGTTGTAGTAGTAGTGATAGATACCAGTATTTATAATTTCAAAGTGCACCAATAAAAAAAATAGCGTGAAGTATTCCTGGATAACTGGTCTCTAAAACACGCTCTAAAAATCGCGCGTGTTTTGACAACTTTAATATCCACTTATACTTTAATAATGTACTATTAATAATGTGTAATCAACATCTGACATACCAGTACAAAAACTTTAGTTGAAGTCAACATATTTTTTTTCAAGTAACAATAACAAAGTTACAAGGATTCAAGTAGGTATGTGTGCATTTTTGTTGAGTAGAAATCTCTTCTAGGTACAGGTGTACTGCAGGTCTTAATTGATAAAATAAATCTGTAATAGTGAATTTTCTGTCAATATTGTTTATTCTATTAACAATCTTAATAATGTGAATATCTTTATAGCTGAGTACACATGACTAAAAGTCAAGAAAACATTTTTGTATTTTGTGTAAAATTTTTTATTATAAAATTGCAAAGCGCTTTCGGCGGTTAAGCCATCATCAGTGCAATTTTATAATAAAAAATTTTACACAGAATACAAAAATGTTTTCTTGAATCTTAATAATAGCAGTAAAGCCCAGCTAGATCTTCTACATCATACACATATTCACTAGTTCTTGTTAGCGACATGCTTCCGAAATTTCGGGATTGTATAGTTGAAAATATAGTTTGGAGGAGAGGGTAAACTGGAATGTATTGGAAAATATGGATCATGTGAAGATCGTATAAAGTTTTCCCAGTATTTTCGCAATAATAATTGTGATTATTTCTTAACACGTGTTGGCTAGTTGCTATTTCCAGTTGATCTATTTTTTGTTTTGTTTATTTTTCATAACTTGTTGATGGGTTGTGACCGCAAATTTAGATTAAATCTACTAGTAAATCCCCCAAAAACATGTCGAGAATGACATTTTGTATATTCCTCTCTCCAAATCTCTCCTGAGCCAAAGCAAACAAAATGGATGTGAATTTTGTAAGCAATTTCCAGTAGTTGTTAAACTGTTTGTTGGAAACAAAGGACGATGAGAGAATAGTCACCAATGGTAAACATAGACCTTGAGTTTGTGGTTCACTTTACCAAGACATTGAACGATGTTTCAAAGTGTCTTAATAACTTATGCACTCTCACAACCAAAGGCGTGCAACGAAGATAGGTTTATAAGGAATGTAATGTATGTTTCAATGAAAAAAAATGTGGAAATCGTAGAAAAATGGGATGGAAAATAATAAAAGTGGGGAGCGAATTGAAAATTATCTTACAAAAATATAGTTGATATTATGTCCGTAGAATTCAATAGTTCACATTGTTGTTGTTGATAACAAATGAACTTAGAACTTAGAAGATACTGTCTGTAATTTCCATCTTAAGAGAAAACATCGAAACCAAATAGTACTCAAAAACCAATAGAGCAATAAAAACTCAAAGTTGCTAGTGATATTGATAGCAGGCCTTACCAAAATATGACAATTTTCAGTAGTAATAACCCAAGAACATTGATAATTGTTCGAAAAAATTTTATGACAGATTTCGAAAGCTTGCTGCTTGGAAACACAAGCCTACAAGCAACAGGCTTGAGAAAGTTGTCATAAAATTTTTGAGCATTTATGAATGTCCGAGAGTTATTCGGATAGAACATTTTTTGGTAATTATAGAAAAAACCAAATCGTGACATTTCGAAATATTAAATATTTGAAACTTCAAATTCGAAATAAATCAATATGTATCCATAGCAACGTGATAATTGCCCATGGTCTGTTGTCAGTGTAATGTTGACATGATTGGGTGGAATTGTTCATATAATAGAAAATGAGGAAATTTGATTGGTTCTTGGAACTGTCAAAAAATGTTCACTGTAATTAAGTGAATAGATAATTTCAGCAAAATCCCTAAGAAACAAACATTAGTACGACTTTGTTTGAAAGAGGATTTTCGAGTTTATATTATGGAAATCTTGGCTTAGAGTCTTAAGAGTTGAAGTAATACATAATTTATCTACTCATCAATTTTAAATTAGCTGTAACTCCTAGACGGTGAACGTTATGATATACGGATTTGCTGTATTGTATTCCGTCATGTTACATTGAGAAACGTCAGCCACCTTGACTAACATGCCGCTACCTGTTTATGTATAGTTTTTGTTATATTTGTATGAAAAAATGTCAAGCGGCGTTGACAAGAAGACAGAGTTCTCATACTTTTGTATATAGAATTGTATGCACAATCGATTGGTGGACATTTCTGAGCTCTATCTGGTGGAGTTACGCCTTGATTTTCGTCCAGAACTTCTTTTTTTTTGGTGTTTTTTGATAATTCTACTTTGACGACTCCAGAGATAAGGGATTGTCCCCAATTCATTTAAAAACCAGGAGGAGTAATTTGAATTTAAGTTGGCAATTATGTAGACCTCTCATTGTTCAGATTCCGCCCAGTTTCGCACAACACTTTTTAATATTGATATCAGCTGATAGTTTTCATTTTTGATAGTTCTGACAGATTTATGTGACAGATAGATATACTTAATTTGTCAGCGCATCCGCTCCTGTTATTTTCTCGGTTATTTTGTCATTTCTACTTAGTTTCGTTGAAACTGATCCTATAAAAACTTCAGTAGGCACATAAATTAAATATCTGCAACTATGGATACTTCTACTTCGAGTACCAGCTCCTCGTAAAACAATGTAAATGGTGTACTTATAGGTCATTTAGGACCGTCAAAAATCAAATACATCAATATTATATCTACAATTTCTTAAGCAATTGGTAGGATTATTACTTTTATATTAACATGGTATTGAATGCTCATCATCATCCCTAAGGGAGTAGTAGAGTCAACGGTTCATTAACTATTAAAGAAATACCGAGGTAGAGGAACAAAATACAGTGCAGCAAATATTAGTGGAATACCAAGACTTTTGGAAAATTGTGATAAGTGAATTAAAAATGCTCTTCTAAGAACAAAAATGAGTTATCTATATTGGATAAAATTTTGCGAGCTTTGGAACAAATTAAATTCAACTGTGTAATCCTTCGAATAAATTTACTATTTGTTTATTATATGCATTGTATTTTTACATATTTGGGAAGATATCGTCAAAAGTCTATGGAGGTTATAAGCTATCAAAGGTTTAAAAAATATATGAAAGAATGGGTTTTGTGAAAGTTTAGTGAAAATTATAAAATCAAACAATTTCATTTTGTTAAATCTACATTGTATTTAAACATAAAGTGATGCGTTTGATAAAGCTACGGCGAAACGCGTCACTTTATGTTTAAATATACAATGTAGATTTATAAAATTGTTTGATTTCATAACTTACTATATGGATCTACATCAAGTAAAAGCCTCATCTATCCAATATTTAGTGAAAATTATGAAATAATTAAAAAAGATTATTCATTGACTTCCTTTTTATTGCATTCAGTTATTTGCTAATTAAAAACAGCTTTATTAGAGTGATGTGTTTGTTCTAATCTATACAAAACAGGACAAAGGTTTACATGTGACAGAATACCCGCCTGTTTAACATCTAAATAATCTACTAGACAGACGAGAAATCGACTTATAGCCATGCGTGGCTAATTTCTTCATCTATCAAGGCATATTTAATAGATTTGGAACACGACTGTTGACTACTTTTTCGGGGCACACCCTTTAGTAACTAATCTGGTAACTTTTAGTGGTGTGGGTAAGGCTTTAAAAATTACTCCTCCTGGTTATTAAATGGACTTTAGTAGATTGGTCCTTTGATGTTAGTCTCCAAAAATGTCATCTGCATATGTTTATAGTTTTGTTTGCCACAAGAGTTTTTGGTCGTGAAAGAAATGAGTTTATCAGAAACATTAAGTTAACCAGCCGATTTTCCGAAAGTTGAAAATAAAAATAAAAGTTAAAGTAAATTTATTAAGCGACGGAATTAATTTGTATTATAAATAATTTTTATCGTCAATTTCAACCAACGTCGTTCATTCAAATTATATCAACCACGTGCGCTTGTAAAACCAGAGAGAAAGAGAGAGAGGAAGAGAAGGTATAGTGTACACAATAATTTATGTAAATTTATTGTACACCGTCCCCGACATTTATTATAAATGTTCAAAATATGTGTCGCTGGTTCCAGCAATTAGTGTTTGTTGTAAATGGAATGAAATTACGGTAATCTATCAAGAGTCTGGTTTTGCCATTTCCTTACCAGATCCCGAGGGAAGTAGATATTGAAATTAATTTGACTGTGGAATAGTCCGTCATGTAATAAAGTAGCAAGTGAAGTGAGCTGTGCTGTATTAATTTAGCGAGAAGCCAGAAGTTCGAATACAAGATATCATTCGGAATTAGTGATTTTAATCTCCAACATCATTATCAAATTTAGTTTGAGTGATTTCATATATTAGAGATTAGAGTAATAAACAATTTGAAAAAATTGAGTACTCCCATTTTTCATGAAGGTACAAATTTAAAATTTTTTGTCGATTATTGTCTTTTCAAAACACATCAACAGTATTGATATTGTAAAATTCTAATAAGCCAGTGGCCCAAAAAATACATTTGGAGTAGTCGTGAATATTTTCTTAACACTTTATCTCACTTTTAATAAATTCGTATTTGCCTAATTACAGTTTCCTGTAGCAATTGTAAGTAAGTAGTTATCAATAGATGTCAAGATAATACTATTATAACGCTTTACACATTTGAAAATTACTTTTCTTGTCCCCATTCAATGTCGCTCCCATCAACTTTGATGGTTTTGAGGTTGATCTTTTCTTAGTGAAGGCTAGTAAGATAGTTTTGGTGGGGTTGATATTGAGTCCCACTTGCCCACTAGCTATTTATATAGTTCAGATCCTTTTGTACGATGTCTCAAAGGATATTCTTGAATGTTTCTCTATCCTTTATGACCATATCACAAGTTAATCTAAAACAGACTCCGTTTTAATATTAACTGGTTGTTCACAAAAAAATCGAGTAAAATCAAAATTATTCGCAAATTTACTATCAAATGCTTATCAAACAATTCTTATGATATATTTGTTGGTAGAATACATAAGTCTGGATGCATATTAACTAGCACTTTAACTCAATTACAGATATGAGAAATTTTTAAAATTTTTCTTCCCGGAATACTAAAGGCTAAAGGAATGCATCATTTCCGTCTCTATCGCTGGTTGATTTACAATCCAATTCAGATTTTGATACACTGAAAAAACTTTCAACCAAAAATATACACTGCATTAAATGTTTTTCACATTATCAACAGCTCTCAATCTTAGGATAAAATTATTTTAATTATCCCTAAATATACCGTTCCATTATTATGATTGTGTGTAATTCATCACATTCACATTAAAATTCACATGAACACTATAATCAATCAATTACTTACGAAAAACGCAGACGAAAACCAAATCTGCAAATATTGATGGCTCAGTAAAATGCAAAACTTCCACTGTCAGAGCTGTTGTCAAGCTGTTTTGACAGGGTGTAAAAATGTAAATGATAACATCATGATAGCATGACAGAGCTTAGTTATTTCTGGACTTTTTCGTAAATTTCAGAGAAATTTCTGTTAACCTGATGAGCATCCGTTAAAAAATATATTTATCATGCAATTTAAAAACTTTATTGAGTTGGTTCTCATATTTTTGGATAATTTGCGTGATTTTTGACGGTGTTCCGCACTGCACGCTTCATTTGTTAGGTGAAAACGTTTTAAAATTGCATGTTTTCTGTAAAAATACGCTCCATCCCGACTACGAATAAGAATAGTTATTTCAAATCAAATAATTTCCAATAAATAATCTCTATCATTTTGCTGTGGTTTCCGTTAAAATTTTTTGTGAATTACAAAAAAGCTGTTTTCTACTAAAGCCATTGAAAAGTTATGATAACCTGGGTACCAGGGCACGAGGATCATTAAGGCAAGGGATTGGCGGATGAAACAGACAAAGCGAATAGAGTTGACGGACAATCTGCAGATTTTGTTACCAAGAAAAGGAAGCTGCAGAGCACATCCTACGCTAGCAAGCAGCAAGAAATTACTTGAAAGGTTCAGTCTTTAGGCTGATTGAGTATTTAAAAAGAGTGGAACTGGAGAATGGCATTTTGATTCAGAGCACCAGAATAGATATGAAAAGGTTGAAGTGGAATAGCCACCCCATCAAACTTAATGTGTGAAAAAAGAAGGAAGCAGTTTCTCGTAATGATTATGAGTAGAGCGCAGATTTATAGCTATTATGCCATAAGTAATTTTTTATGGCAGATGTATTTTGATCACATATATGCAAGAATTTCAATAAGAGGATTCACAGGGACAATTTTTATTTGTGTCATCATGCCTATTTTCAGTTTTAATGCATTTATTTTTTTTTGTGCTAGTTTTATGCATATTTTAACAATTAGTGGTGTATTTGGTGCTAATTTTGTACATTTACTTCTCGATAATTAACAGTTTTTAATATATTTGTCAATTTCCGATTAATTTATTTGATATTATCTAAGCCACAACGTGACAACATCGTACTAGCGTTACCCAGCACATGTCTATTGTTTGGGGAATTCCGTAGGCCGATGGTATATACCCTCAGCCGCTGTTATTCGATTTCCAAATTTCCAAAAACTATTTTGCGGATCATTTTGAGTCTTTTAAGGAAATTATATATTAGAGTTTCTAAAACGGCTAAAACGGCTTCCCAACAGATTGAAAAGTGTCAAGAGATTGTGAAAAATGAAGAGGTAAAACAAAACTTAGCATTTATTAAGGCTAACTACAGCTTTGTTAGCGAAGCTATCACAAAACTCGGAAACAAGACACTTCCTCTTGTAGAAGCTGTGGAAATAATCGAAACATTTAAGAACGAGACCTCAAAAGTACGTGGCGCTTCAGGAGTTTCAATTTTTAATAAATTGACTGGAGTGCTGAATAAAAATGGAGGGTATAAAGTTTTAAACCAAATAGCAAATGTTATTAAAGGAAATGTTGTTGAAGATCTTGCGATAGATGCAGCTATTGTTCCTGAGTTTAAATATACACCAATTACCAGCGTGGATTTTGAACGAAGTTTTTCTCATTTACAATTTGTGCTGAGTGATAGAAGAATGGGATATACTGTTGACAATTTAGAAAAACAATTAGTTATTGGTTTACTCAAAGACGAGTTTGTAATGTTTAAAATTTCAGTCATTCCTATTATTTAGTGTTTTTTGCAAAAAGTAAGTTTCTGGTTTTTTAAGGCAATGTAGTTTCTTTATTTACATTATCTTATGACGAAATGACTTTTATTTTTATGTTTTTTGTGTAAAATTGTATGATATAAATAAAGATATTCATTTTTATAAATTACTTTTTGTTGCTGTTTTTTTAAATTTCGTGCACATTCAGAAAATTTTAAGCTTTTTTAAGCGCCCATTTTAAGTTTTTTTATGCTTGAAAATTCATGCACCAATTATGAGATTTAATGAAATTGAACTTATCAATTCACAAACAAATCTAACCATTTGAAATGTATCAAAGCAACCTAAAAATATATAAATTATCAAATAGATTTTTTTCGGTCAAGGTGCAAAACTCACACAAAAACATCCAAAGTTTAGCGCCGTTTCAAACCGGGACCTCTAGGGTGTCTTTGTAGATGACGTCAAATAACTTATTTGATGTGCCTCGAAGGATTTCCACCTTTATGGCACATCCCTAAAATTTATCGCCGCTAAACGTAAACGAGATTGCATTATTTTGGTCTTAGATAGGAGCTTCTCTACCATTTTCGGTTTCCTCTTTGAATTATGCCTTATGGTACACTCTCTGACAAACAGCTGCGGCTGTATTGCATATTAAAGGGAAATATATCTCAAACAGTTTTTTTCTTGGAGTTCCCAAATAATATCCTGAACAAAATTTGAAATCGTATAACGATTCGAAAAGGGTGAAGTGACGCATTATTGAAAAGTTAACATGTTCGCGACCCAAAAAAATACAAACTACCATTGTTGATGCAAAGTTGATCTTTTGTTACCGTAAAACCCGAACCAAGCTGCATATATTTCTATTAATGGTATTTTTGCGGAAATTATTGTTCAGGCGGGACGAATTTTATAGAAATTGTTGATAAAGTATAACAATCATGTGTAGGATTGCGAAATATGAATAGAAATTTAAAGTTGGGTTGCACACTGGAGGGAAATGAAACATCAGCAGTGGAATAATAAACCAAATTAACGTACCTTTATGATATTTTTTTCAAACTCACTGTGCAGGGGAAACAAACAGATAGTTTTATGGGGGTGTTATGTTATGTTATATCTTCGAAAACAATTCACCAATTGCTAAGAAAAAAGTCTAATGGTACATGGAGAAGGGAATCACGGATTTGCTGATACAGCGGATCTCCAGAAAAGTTTTATTTGATAGTGGTTGTAGCAAAATTTATTGCCTAACAATTATGATTTTCAAAAATGTGCGGAGAATGATGGAGGCAATAATTTTTTAAGCTATTTTTCTGGATATGTATAAACATAATTCAAACATCAGTCGGCATGAAAATTTATGTGATAAATTCTGAAGCATCTTTTCCTTTTCCTCGTTTGGAAATTTGAATCAAATTCATACGAAACAGATCGCTACATCTTGACAGAAGGGCTCTTCAATAAGGTCCCTTTAGGGAAGGTTAATAGGGCGTGATAATGTGGCGCAAAACATCTTTTATAACAGATTGCTCCCGATGAAAATTCATGCTTCCATGTCTTTTATGAATCTCACGTTGTAAATATTTCCATATCCTATAATCATTGGCGTACATCCAGTATTACCGTATACTAAGTCGATATATTCAATTTTCATACAGGATGGATCAATACAACGGAATTTTCAAGAATTCTTATCACCTCCATACTTTCAAATGAAATAGTAGGGGAGAATGAAAGAGAATGTCCAAAATACTTTTTTTTTATTGGTGAACCATTTTACCTATTTAAAGCACGCACACGAAAGCTCTTCAATAGGGCAAGTAAAGACGGAGAGTGGACCGTAT
>CAJUYI010007524.1:0-12033 GCA_910591695.1 Galerucella pusilla
TACTAAGAATTTATTACGAAGACTTAGACTGTATAAGTTTTTATGAGAGGCTATTTTCTAGGTTATTGAGTAACAATTCGGGTCCGAAGAATTTCTCCGGCACGTATATAACATTTTTGTGTCTTTTTATTCATATTTAAAATTAAATTAACTGATGTAGATGAAACGGATGATAATTTTACAGTGCAGCAACGTCTAAGTTCTCATTCCATCGTCAAATTGAAGTTAAAATATAGTTTTTCCCATTTTCCATAAAATAAAACTGGACCGAGAGAAGAGTTATTTATAGACAAATAAACTGATTTGTTTGACTCCCCTTTGTTTAAAACTAACATTGCTTATATATTATTAAGAAGCCATATAACGTGAAAATTATTCGGGTGTTATTTCTTTAATGTAAAAAAAATTGTTCTCCTTTATGCACACCTTCATACAATTGTTCTTAGGAAACTATGCAAGTCTACGAAGCACAATATAATATTTTGTTATAAAATATAACAATGCTATTTGGGTAAAAATTGTTTTCATTACCCAGAAAAAAACCTAACATCTTCAATAATATTCCATCACTTTAAAACAACAAATTAAATATTCATAGTAAATCATTTGAAAGTTTTGACAGAAATTTACATTTTTCAAATAAGCCTATAGATTATTAGCCTCAAATAAGATCTACTTTATACCAAAAAAATATGTATTTCAGTATAATTGTACATTTATTGTTACAAGAAAAAAACTTATTTGCTACAAATCACATATTTCTCCACCGGTAAGAAATCACATTAGCCTACAAATTATGTGGCAATTGAAACAAAGAATTCTCACCCCACCCTTCCCTATTATTCAGTAACGGTCACCACCTGTATACGTTTGGCGTCAGTCTGCACGTGAAATTAGATCAGTTTTTGCAATTTTACTTATTATTTTGTTTTTGTGAAGTATGTGGTTAAAGTGCTCTGGACAAAAATAAGTTTAATAATAGAATGAATGAATTGTTAAACTCATGGCGATAACAAGAATTGTGATATATCTTTGAGGGTAAGGAAATAAATGACAATTATATTCAAGTAGGTAGAAAATACACATTTCTCAATTGAACCTGTCAGATCTACTCCAAGAACTCCAAAAAAATTATTATGAGGAGAGCATTAATGAGCACACTTGAGGAATGACAAGGCTATCTTGTGGATACCATTGTTGGTTATGTTTTAGATCATGTAGGTATGTTCAATTTTAACAATGTATGGTTTCCATTTTATAAATGTATGGTATCTATTTTGAAAATGTATAATTTTCTTTTTAATAGATCAAAACATTCAGCAGCAAGTTTTTTATTTCTATCCTGCTTTCCTACTAAGCAGTTTTATGCATAAATAGAGACCATCAATTTTTATTAGATTTAAACATGTTTGTCATAAAAATACTATAATTTTAATCCAGTGTCCAGGCTAACCATCGACCAATTCGATCGACTAGTCCACATATACAAAAAGAAAGTCAACTTTGTTGTTCGACATACCTAGTCTGGAAACGGCTTAGACTAATATTTAGTCTAAATATTTAGGAATATTTGAAAAGCTCAGTGTATTGAATATAGTGCATGTAGGTAACTTTCATAAACAAAAAACAATACCATAAATAATTCGGTTTTTTAGGGAAATATATTTTTTTACTGTAAGGCAATATAATGTTTATAAAAATTATGGTTCGGTTATGATAAATATGTTGAATTTTAGTGAAAATTAATAGTTATCTTGAAGAAGGAACATTTGTTTCCAACAAAAAATATAATTTGCTGGGAAGATACATTTTTTACGAATAAAAAACATGTCGTTAACGCAGACAATATACTTTTTTATGGCAAAGAATAGATATTTACGTAATTAGTTATGAAAAGAGCGATATTGTTCAACAAGCGTAATATTTGCCAAAACGAGCGCTAGCGAGTTCTGCAAATTACGCGTGTTGAACAATGTCGCTCTCTTCATAACGTGTTTACGTACAGCGTTTTATCTAATTCCGCGCTTTCATAATATTCAATAAAATCTTCAATTACAATGATAATATTGAAGCGGAATCAAATGATGTTAGAAGTATTGTTACTATGATGTATTCACCCAGAAAATTGACTTAGGTACTTAAACTAACTGTGTCCTGAATAATAGTTTCAATGTTAAATCTCAAAATACTATTGAATTAAAATAATGGGTTAATTGTACAGTTTAAATAATGAAATAATTGTCAGTTTTGACAGTACCTACCTAATTAATAAATTATTCTTTGAAACTCATGTGGTATCTCTATGTTGAAACAGAAACAGAAACGTAATTTTTTCACATAACTACTTATCATAACTGATATATGAAGGTTATGAAAAATGTGACGTTACCTAACGTCAAGAAGTGACGTAAAGTGTCACATTTGATAGCGGAATTAGATAAAATACATTTTTACAAGAATAAATGTAATTTTCTATAGATAGCTCATTTTATTGATGACAATGAATATGTTTTTATTCATCAACAATATTACTTTCCGAACTTGAAACAAATCCTTTCTTCGACAAATCAAATATTAGTTAGGCCATATGGAAAATCATATTTATTTGACATAATAAGATTTTGATTGTCACAAATAAATCTTTCTCTCGGTGTAAGAATATTTAAAATAGTTAAAATGACTTTGGAAACTCAAAATAGTAACACATTTCTAGGGCACGACTAATAAATAAATATATAAATAAATAAATGTAAGCACATGTGAGTGTAGGGATCAAGCTGTAGATCACCTTTAGATGTGACATAAATCTGTCAAACGGTGATTGAATGGAATGCTGCCATCTAGATGACTATTTTCATTCTGTACGCAAATAGACAATTGTTGCAATTGCATTTGCATCGAACTATTCCAACATCTCACGTGCCTTGGTAATACTACCGGGTGTTACTATTTTTATTACGCGCTTTTGGCTTTATGTCGATATATTGATTTAAAATTCCTGGGTATTAAAAATGGTTCAAACAATATTTTTATTAATAATTTAATATAGTCAAAAGCAGTCTTACTTAAATTAAGTAATGCTTAAAAATTAAGGTATGATTAAAATGTAATTATTTGCACCGATTGAACTTAAATCCATCCTTAGCAGATTGGTGGAACATACCGGCAACGTTGCATTGCTTAGTACTTTTCGTGTCATATCAAATGAAATTGGTATTAGTGCGCTTGCCCCCCGATCCAAAACTAACCTATAAAAAAGTAAATGCCTCGTAAATATGTGACGTAAATGTAGTAAACGTTTTTTACGATTCGTACTTGGGAGCAGAAGTTTCTTTATTCCTGAACCCTTAATCATTTTATTTATCAAATTATCGCAGCACATGATGAATACTGAAAAAACGTCCTCCAAACGCGTTCGATCATAAAATTTTTCGGCATCGGATCAGTAGGATACTCTAAACGATGCTCGATTGGTGCAAGAACTTCAAGAACTGTCTCCTTGTACAATCGGAATCTTTTGAGAAAATTTAAATCGTCCTTTTCTTCAAAATAATGTCTTCTTGTACGAAATTGTCTAGGAAACCCAAAATTCGTGTGCCGTACTTTATGGATGGCCCCGTTTCACCAAGATACACCAGCGTAACTCTTTGGAATGAGAGTTTTATAAACTTTTATCACTAAATCCTTGAGGCCAGATGCTGAGTCAATGAAATATTGTGAAACGTTCTTCAACTGGTGGTCCTCAATTACCATATTTTCAACATTATTCGTAAATGTATATATTTTTATTATTTCCAATCTTTTCCACCCCAGTTGTGACTAATTTTTAATAAAAAATTGCTAAAATCATCCTACATCGTAAATAGAAATATATCTGCATAAAGGTATTTCGTTTAATTTAATACGCATCACCAAGTCACCCTGCTTTTGAAGTGAGTCCGTACATTGATATAACGCTGGGGTCGAGAAAATAAAGGGGCGTTTCTATGGTAACAAAGTTCCACCAATCAGCGGTTTCATTATTTCATAGCCCACTACTGCCACACTACTATACACAATACAACTGATGGTGAAATACTTTGAAAATAATATTTGGGGATTCACAAAGGAGAAAGCATTCTACGAGGAATCTTTATTCTCACAAAGATACTAGTGGTTGGAAAGATGTAAGAGTTTTTTATTCATCTTTGGTGTAAAATTAAAATATCCATGTACAGCAAGCGTCAAACGCTATGGCGATTGATCGCGCAGGTGTGGACTCACCCAACTAAATTACTATTGGTTTACTATAAGCCCCTTGTCTGTCAGTGTCGTACAAAAATTATTCAGACAATGCCCAACGCCAAAAAAAATTGGTGGGCAGCTAATGATACGCCTCTGTAAGAGCATTTATACGTCTTGCAAGAGCTGTAGTGGGAGGTAACATTTAAAATGAGTTTTTGCGCATGGGGATCACATTTGGTGATGGCTACAATTGAAAAAATTCACTATTTAATCAGTGCAATAAGAAACTCCTTGTTACACCACTGCTTCTCCATGATACTCCGCCTCTACCCATACTATCTGTATCTGTAGATTAGGGAGGGTGAGTACGGCACTTGGACCACATGTGACCCATTGTACATTCTCCCGAGGAGTTGTCCTCCTAGGCCATCGTCGATCCTGTCCTTCCCAGAATGGTGGACAGGTCACTAGAAGACATCTCCTTTATATCGGCAGGTGTAGGCCAAGACTCACCGAACACACACTCTCTTATTGACGATAACTCCGGACACTCGCATAAGACATGCCTGACAGTTTCATCTTCCTGTTCACACATCCTGCATAGAGGTGTGTCCACTAGCCCCATGGTATGGAGGTGTTTCCTTTGTTGACAGTGGCCAGTCAGAAATCCTGCTGTTAAACGTAAGTTTCCCTGGTCATCGTCAAATATTTCCTCATCGCCAGATTCCCAGGGTCGCCCAGGGTGATCCTGGCAAGACTGCATCCTTTGATTCCATCCCATCTCTTGAGGGATTGAGCATGGGTGTAACGTTTTGCTAGTTCCGCAATTGTCGAAGTCGTTAGGCCCTAGGTGTAACTGGGTTCTACAATTTTTAGTCCAGCCGCTTCCCTGGCTAAAGAATTGGCAATGCGATTACCTTTACTCCTGTCGTGCCCTTTAACCCACCTCAAGATAATGTTGTTATCTGCCGAGGCGTTAGCTAAATCTTGGTGGCACTCTAGTACTAGCCCCGATATAATACGTGTCTGTTCAAGGCTTGTCTACAATCAGTGCAGATTGTTATGTTTTTGCCAGAAATTCCTTTTCTGGTTAGTTCTTTTGTGACAATTGACCAGCTAGTTCTGTTTGAACCACGCTGGTATTGTTCCCCATTCCCCACTCAATCCTTAGGATTAGTGCTCTCGAGTAAATTCCACATCCTGAGCCTTTTTTCATTTTTGAGCCATCTGTATATATGCGTATTGCACTTGCAGGATCTGGCTCTGTGTTCTGTTTTATTTGTATTTTGTAAAGTTTATCAAACACAAACCTAGGTTCAATTGCATCATTGGTCTACCAATACTAATTGCATCTTCCGAAAGTTGTGAATACCTGCCTTTCCTAAATAAATCCTTAAGGGGCATCTACCAAATTCGACCTTGCACAATTATGCTTTGTTTATTTTTTTGTTTCCCTACGTCCTCACGTTTAAGTTCACATAACGAAAATTTGATTAGAAATATGAAAGCTCCGCAACATGTAGGTAGCCAAGCGGTCCAAGCGGATTTTGGTTCACGTACTACTCTATAAGCTTCGTCAGTACTGAACTGGGAGACCGCCGAGACCGGCGAGCGTTGTATCAACAATGGAAGGGCACGCGACTACAGAAGCAGAGAGACAATGTCAGTCATAGAAGGATAGAAAAGCGAGCGATGGATTTTTATCCGATATTTTAGTGGTAGCAACCGAATTTCAATAAGGAATTGTACGGTCAAGTAATTTGAGGATTCTGAGATTTTTATATAGTATTCATAAAGCTTCAAATTAGACTTCTTATCAATTAGTTTTTCCATTTAATCCATATTTAATTCTTTACAAGGGCTCAAACTTTGCTTAATATGTGTAATTACCTCATGATTCGTAATTTTTTCAACAAAATTTTGTTAGCATTTCAAAGTTTTTATTCGATGAGAACATTCAACATTAATTTACATGATATATTTTTTTCTTAATTTTCAATACATCCATTACCTCAAAATTCTTTGCCAAAAATATTTCGATATTTTTTCAAATCGCTGTCGATAGATTCCCCTTAAGTACGATAGTTCTTCTATTCTCCAACCTTGTATAGATGTTTCCAAAATTTTTATCCCCAAAATTGATAAACACTTACTCCTAGAATCATTCAGACCCATTTCCCTTTCAAGAATCTTAAAGACTATTCAAAATTATTAACATGGGTTCAGTTTTAAATACTCTGCTCTATATACTATTATCGCCTCTCATTATTCTCGACTTCTAAGTCGCTGTTTCTTCCAGCAGGTCTCCCTCAAAGGTTATGTTCGACCGAATACTCTATCTAAAACGCATCCAACATGGATAAAAACGTCTTCAAGACCTGCTTAATTATCAATTTCGTTGTGAGACAATCTTTGCTTTAAAGAGCTCACTGCACGTTGCTCCAGGGCCAGTTGGACTGAGCAACTGAGCATCAGTTAACAGAACCCATTCAATCTGTTAATGAAAATATAATGTGAGTGAATGGAGCCGCTCGAAATTTTGGGGTAGGTACCTGCAGCGAAGCAAAATATGGACCCTCCATATTAGGCACACCTGCTCAAGCAAAGTTGCTAGACTACAGGGGAAAGTCTATCAGAAAAACAGAATGAGCTGCCTGCAAAAACTGCTAAATTATCTATTTCGTCATGAAGAAAGTGAAGAAATACCTAAATCACCTTCTTGGAAGTGAGATCGACTCAATTTCAACTGAAAGACTAGGCAATAGGGGAATAAATAAAGCATCAAGGATACAGTTAAAAGAAAAAAACCAGCTTTTTAATTACTTTTGACATGATTTTACTGTTAGATAACTTGAAGGAACTGTTGGAAAAAATACCTATAATGTTATTCTTGTTTCAATTTCCAGAAATTGATGTTTTTATATCAACGGTAGAGATAATTTTTGTTTTATAGAGTGTTTACTGGATATCATTATATATCTTACCAAAAGACTATTTGAGAACTCTGCAAATCACTCGACAATGGGAAACAAAAAGACGAAAGTAAGAAATGAAGGTGTAAAGAATCGCATTTTGTATTCAAAAATCGTGAATTTGGCGGCATCCCAGCCTTTTTCGTTCTCTCGTTTCGCATCCGAAACTGAATTTTAAACAGGAAATATTTCAAGACAGAACCTTAACCTGTCAACGCTACCAACACAAACCAATTTGACAACATGATTGGAAACTGCAAACATATATAAACTTTGTGAAATTTAGCAACTGAATCGAAGAAACAATTTTTTATTGTTTTTAATACAAATGGCGCACACCAGAGTAAATCGAAATCTTTCATGTTTAAGTGAGATTTCCAAAAAAATTAATCTCAATTTAAATGACGGATGTAATGGCATGTTTCTAGATAAAAGTGAAAAATTCTTTGAATTCTTGAAATGTGTTGTTTAAAATAGATCTCGACCTACAGATAACTACTTAAATCTTTTCAAAAATATAATGGTGCTAAGCTAACCTAAGTGAAAGTAAATAAATAGTTTACTAGTTACTAGTTTACTAGTTCACCATCCTGTATGTATTTATTTTGGGGTGACATTCACTGACCTAAAAGATCTACGTCTACTCAGTTTCTGAGGTGAGTCTCAGAAACTAGTGGTTCACTTAGTCCTATTTCCCGAAGGAATTTTAGGATGTCTGCAGGCTTTAACTTAGGTAAATGTTCCTCTTCTATCCAGTAATCTCCCAGGTGCTGTGCTCTAGGATTCTGAAGTGCTGTGCAGTTGGAAAGTATGTGGATGGAGGTTTCTACTTCCATGCCACAAAATCTACATTCTTCTTTCTCCACTATTTTTAGCTTTTTCAGGTGCCCATTCAGACGACAAAGTCCCGTTACGATCCCTGTTAAAACTCTTAGCGCAGTTTTACTTTGACTTATGCATTCATTTGATCTTAACAGGTTGTAGTCCCCAAAAGAATCTTTGATTGTATAAGTCCTACTAGATCTTTCCAATAGTCAGATCTCTTTTTCTCGGCTTTACCTATTATACCAATATTACATTGGCTATTTCATTTCCTTCTATTCCAGTGTGTCCTGGAATCCATAGTAAGGTTACTATATTGCTCTCACCTAGTTTATTGAGTGTTTCTAGGCATTCCCACACCATTTTGGAACTGATTACACAAAGGCTTAGTGCTTTAAGGGGGCTGCTTGACTATCCGACATTATGATAATCCTTTGTCTTCTGTATGCTTTATCAATATTGAACTGGGCGCACTTTCTTATGGCGTGGATTTTCGCTCGAAAGATACTTGGAGTTTTTCCCAAGCTTTCAGAGTGTTTGGTTCCTGACCCGAACACTCCTATCCCAGTTCCTTCTATAGCTTTTGAGCCGTCTGTTGAGGCCACTGGCGGGCCCATTGTGCCATTCCTGCTACCTATTCTCTCCCATCTCCAATGGCTACCTATATGAAAGCATCTGAGTAATCTTCAGCGTTATCCTTGAAAGTCCTTTAGATCTGATAAATGCAGTTAGTTTTATTGAAAAATTCAAGGTATTACATAAAACAACGTTAACAAGTTAGTATTCCCGAACAAATCTAATCTAGCTTATTAAAACAGACAAAATTACGATTTCCTATTAATCTAGAACCCATCGGGTTCATGGATCATGTTGTCCATCAGTGAATTAGTAAATTAAGGCGCAAAGAAGAGGGTATAGACATACCTTCAACCAATGGCGGAGGTTGGAAGGAAATATATTTTTAAACCCAATCCTAATAAGAGGAAGCCTATTACTAACAGCTGAAAATAATTTGAAAGAAACGTTAGGAATTTAGGAACTCTATTAAAATAGTATAAAAGGTTGATTGACATATACAACTGTTCACCCTCTTGGCAGGTTCTAAAGTAATCCAATAGATGTCACTCTTTTCAATTATTGCGAATAAGGGAAACGTGTATGGATAAGTGAGAAGCATTATGGTAAAGAACCCTTAGATCCTTTTTTTGGTTCCGTCTCTGTGTTTGTATGGCCATATTTTTGGTTTTTGCCGTTATACAAAAAACTAATTATAGGAAATTAAAACAACACTTTCCCAACTCCAATCCAAAAGCAAAACCACAGAATTTCTCTGGGTGCCATCTCACAAAAGGTATTAAAGGAGATGAGGAAGCTGTTATCCATACGTTCAACATCTCTATACCAAGAGGATGAGGGCTCAGTTAAGCAACGAAAGGCTTTGTACCCATGATGGCATTGCATAAGAATGAAGGTTTTTTGCCTACGTGTATGAACCAAGTTCTGGAAATTTCTCATTGTGTTTTCTAGCCAGATATCCAGCTATATATATATATATATATATATATATTAAACCATCTTTTTCGCAAATTTGTTTGGTGGACGTAACAGAAGAATATCTATTTCTGCTTCGTCCTGTTTAATTTTTCACATTGTTCTTGAAGAGCGATATATTTTTGAAATGAAGTTTCATGTGGACTTAGATTATCTTGTATGCTGTTCGAACTACAAGCTGGCACATCCTGGGGCAAATTAATCTGTTTGGCACCTTCATCTATTAACAGATTTTGAACCATTCGTTTTTCCTCTTTTAACTTCATTCTCTTACTCCTTTCACTAATATTCTGATCAGGAGACATTGGAAGATTAAGTGATGGAATGGATACAATAAAACACTAATTTTTTTCGGGCAAGATTTCATTGACAACTTACCTGTTTCTTTGAGTCTTTTTGGCAATTTATTTGTTATCTGAGCTTCCATCATGTCTTCATATTGATCCAGCGCAAAATGTTTACTGCAGACACGTTTATTTTTTGGATAAAAGGGGCCTTTTCTTCGACAAAGACGAACCCATTGTTTTAAAAATTCCTTTTTTTGGAGAAAGTGAAAAATCTTATTAATTCCCCTTCCTTTTTTGTCCTTTCACTAATACTTTTACAAGTAGCCACACTACAAATTGTTCCAGTCATTTCTACAATAGAATATCAGAAAAACATTTCAAATTAAAGATTAAAAATTTTTGACTCTCCGCGATGAAAGAAATACAGCACTTAGCTGAATTAAATTCAAAATAGTCTATAGATACACTAATAAAGTTTATAAATAAAAACAACACGAAAACTCCAAACACTTCAATTTAAACCACAATAATCAACAATCGGTACAACAAAAGAAAACTACGGAAACTCGTAACGTAACGCGTAACGGTCAGCCTCTAGCATACTGGTGACGTAGCCTGTGACGTATTACCCGCGATGTTGCCGGCAAAGTGTGGCAACCGTATTATTCTACAAACCGTGATTTCAGTCCCCCTTTTTGCTAGCTCATTTCCTTCTATTCCAGTGTGTCCTGGAATCCATAGTAAGGTGACTATATTGTTCTCGCCTAGTTCATTGAGTTTGTCTAGGCATGGTTATGGTAAGGAACCCCTAGATCCTTTTTTTAGTTCCGTCTCTGTGTTTGTATGGCCATATTTTTGGTCTTTTCAGTTTCGTTGGCACCCGTAAATAGACAGTAAAGAATGTAGTAGTCGGCATAAAGTTGACCGTCCACCACGGAATTGTTGAAATGTTCAGAGTTTTTGTCATTGTCGTGGGAAAGCCGCCGTGAACGGTTGCTCTTGCCGGTTCCTTAGAACCGTATAGTTTTGGTGGTACTTCTTGGATTTTAGCGATACTTTTATCATAAATTTGTTACTACCAAATGCTTACATTTGAAAATTTGGAAAATGTTTCATTTGATTCGTGAAAAGCGTTTTTATTCTTGCAATAATCAACACTTCTATATTTCCTTTCTTTCACAAATACTTTTATTTCTTATTCAAGAATTCTTCTTGTACTTGTAATATTTCACACAAAATTTATGTGTTCTAGTTAGAAATAAAAAGCTTCAGTCCATCCTATATAGTGTCTTTTGAGCCTAATAATCGTGGGAACAAGCACAAAAGGAAAAGACCTTATGGTTTTACGATCGGTAATCAATAATAATGATTTTGTGGTCGGGTGGCTCGCTCCAGGGGTCCTCCCGGGCACCCTTGTTAATCCTTTCTTTCTCTGACAGGACAACTGTCTACTGATATCTTTCTGATTCGAAAAAACAAAACAGAAATCTAGATTTTAGATTTTCAACCAAGATATAGTGCCGTCGAATATGGTTAAAGGTATGTGTCATTCTGGTCTAGACTTGTTGACAGATTTTTCTTTTAGTATTTAGTTAAAATTGAAATAATATGTAATATATTTTATGTTGTTCAGGTCGGGCGATAATTTATAGGATCTAAAGCGACAGTTTATCGAGAATTTATAGGTTAGTTTAGTGACTTTATTGGTTAAATTTGTGCCCCAGTTCGAAGAAAGTTGAAAATATTTTGACAACATTTTATAATTTGATATAGTAATAGTTCGGGTGGTTGTTAATTGAAATTAAAAACGTCTCATCAAAATGCAAATATATATACAGAGTGACCCATTTTATTTGGAAGCACCCCTGTAAAATCCGCATTTCTAAACCGATTTTGATTAAATCTTTTTTGTTAGATTCAGTATTAAAAACAGTATTTTGGTACAAATTTTCATAGCTAATTGATATTTTCGAAGCTATCTTTGTTAAATAACTGACAAAATTTGAAGGTTTTGAACTGGCAATTTTTTGACGTTTAATATATCAAATCTATGTGTATAAAATTCTATCACTCTGTGATAAAATTCAATATAAAATCTTTTCCGCCAATCGCTAGGAAATTTTGACATTCCTGTCAGGAAATGATATTTCCGTACAGTTGTTAGTGTTCTACATAAA